>PITA01013971.1:9107-55525 GCA_004023965.1 Spilogale gracilis
GGCGGATTCTCATGGAAAATTAACTAGTTTGTGCACAATTAAGACTTTGTACTGTTAAAGTTCATTTATTTGGGAGGAACAGTTTGGATTGCCTACAGATAATGTTAGATGATTATATGGGTTTATGGAGTTTATGATCCATTTATTTAAGAAAGTCATTCTTTATATAGGAACATAAGGCAGAGAAATGTGCCATTGTTTTTTTGTCCAGGGAAGTTATATCCTGAGAGAACCACCTCCCAGGGGTTTAGAGGGAGGCTTTAAAATCTGGGTCCAGGAAAACTCATGATACTATCACCAGAGGGAAGCCGTTTCCTATGTTCACACACCATTTGTTTCTAAAATGTTCCAACTCCACATTCTCAAGTGCTGTTCCATGCTTTAAAGCTCTCCTAGCCTGACTTCAGAGGGGAATAAGTGCCCTGTTCTCAGGACGTCGTACAGATGCCTTCCACAACTAATCAGCATGGCTTACAAAAGATTTTGGATTAAGACCTACCTTTGTTTTATTCTTTGAGGGAGGGAGCAATGTGAGAGAAATCATCTGTGATCCTTCAGAAAATGTTCAGAAACAACAAGAAAAATAGACAAAAGCTACTCTTTTAGAATATTCTTGAAGTGTTATCCAAGACAAGCTAATCATTATTTATGTTGTCACAATATCTAAGAATTGAGACTGCAACAATAGGACATGGGAGCAAAATATTTTAAATGGCATGAAACTCATATTTCCCCAGGGCAACCATTCCTGGATCAGTTTGAAAGTAATAAAAACTCTGTTTCTCGGGGTTTTCATACCCATGTTGTTGTAAGGTCCAGAGCCCCGAGACAGAATCGTCCGTTATTCAGAGTTGTTCTTGGGTCATCTCCCATGGTCAAGAAGAAGCTTCCATCTTCTTCCCCTTTCTATTTTTTAAATAATTTATTGAGATGACATTTTCATAACACAAAATTAACCATTTGAAAGTGAACAGTTTAGTGGGCACTTAATCCATTCACAATGTGGTTCCGCCACTGCCCCTGTCTAGTCCCCAGATAGTTCGATCACTCCAAAGTAAAATCCTTACCCATTAATCAGTTTCTCCCTGGGCCCTGGCCACCACCAGTCGGCATTGTCTCTCATCTCCTTCCCCTTTAGTGATCCATTCGTTTTAGTGAGGGCTCTTCACAGCCTTTTGCTGTCCATAAAATCATCTGAGGGAGCCTCTTTGCTGCCATTCACAGCTGCAGAAAGCTGGTCCTAGAGCCAAAGGCACAATCTTTCTCTTGGTGGTCACTACGCTGCCAATTCCAAGTCTCTGCTGCCTAACACTATCCTGTCTCCCTGGTTATCCTATCGCCCGGGCATTGCTCTGGCCCCTACATCCTTAAAGCCATGGTTGATATAGCGGAGGCTGTTTTCAAGAATGCCACGGATAATCTATTTTCTGGGTTCCTTAATGCCCCTAAGCTAATGTCTGAAGAATATATCTGCCTCTTCCTTTTTACATTTCTCTTTATCATGTGGGTAACCGAGATAAACTGATGACCCCTGAAATTTCTTCATGTATGTGGAAGGTTGCCTTCGCATTCACCAGTGACTTTCTTTAATTAATTTCAGCCTGTTCTGTTCTTACTGTGATGATGTGAGATTATGCTTGAGAAAGGAGGTGCTGAGTCAGGAGCACATCTCAGGAGCAAACACCAAGTCGTGATCACATTCAGCCCTCATCTCTGATAAACAGAGAATTATATAGACCCAGCTGCATTTGTCTAATGCCACCTTCACATACAGAATTATTCCCAGGAAGGCCTTAGCCCTGCCTTCAAAAAATACTCCTCAAGAGGGCGCCTGGGTGGCTCAGTGGGTTAAAGCCTGTGCCTTCTGCTCAGGTCATGATCTCAGGGTCCTGGGATGGAGCCCAATGTCAAGGCAGGCATGGGCTCTCTGCTCAGCAGGGAGCCTGCTTCCTCCTCTCTCTCTCTGCCTGCCTCTCTGCCTGCTTGTGGTCACTCTCTCTGTCAAATAAATAAATAAGATCTTTTAAAAAAATACTCCTCAAGAATGTAAAAAATACTCCTAATGAATTAATATGATTAGTTCCCAGACAAATCCAAAAATATCTGAATACTGGTGGACTTTGAGTTTAGACTGAACCTAGAGCTCTAAATACAAATTGAACTTAGTGTTGGAGTGATAACAAGCTGGTATGACTTTGTAACTGTAGCATAACTTGACCAGGAGTTTCTGTAAAAGGAAAAAAGCTGAAATTTGTGGAATAGCACCAAAGTAAGGAAGATGTGTCTATACAGATACACCCTTATGCATATACACATTAAGCCAAAAAAAAAAAAACTGTAAGAGATTAATATTTTCTTTTTTTTTTTAAAGATTTTATTTATTTGACAGAGAGAAACATAGCCAGAGAGGGAACACAAGCAGGGGGACTGAGAGAGGGAGAAGCAGGCTTCCCACCAAGCAGGGAGCCCGATGTGGGACTCGATCCCGGGTCTCCGGGATCATGACCTGAGCTGAAGGCAGTCACCCAACCAACTGAGCCACCCAGGCGCCCCGTGAGATTAATATTTTCTGTTATTGATTGCCATTTATCAAGAAAAAGCTTTCCCAAAATACATACAAACTAAACACACACACACACACATACACGACATAAACCGAGCAGTTTAATGAAACAACCAGTTTTGTTTCTTTTTTTCTAATGACTGTCCTTTTGGAAAACTGATTTCCATGTCACTCATTATAGCAGACTGTATCATGTGGAAATTTTCCTTAAAAAAAGCACAACTAAAAACACAAGATAAAAATATAATAAATAAGTATCAAAAGCAGAGTTGACCCAAAAAGAAAACAAGAGAAATCTCCAGAAGCCAAAAGAGCTGAGGAAACTAAAAATCAAGAGGTAAGCAAACTGTCCTCGCCCTTGAGAATTTGTTGGCTTGATAGCCAAATAACAAGAGTAGTCAAGGTTCTATGAAGCGGAGCTAGAAACTGAGACTCCATTTCCTGGAATGACTTACATTCACTAAGGAAAGTAACAAAAAATATGCCTTGTGAATCACAGGATGGGGAGGCAAAAGCTGGGCCAGAGCTCCTTAGCTTAGGTTGTGGTGTAAAAAAAAAAAAAATTCTTCTTTGTGATTTCATAAACAGAGGCTTAGACCCTTCGTCTGTGTTCTATCACTTAGACATGAAGCAGCAGTCTCTCCCAAATGCTAATGAAAGAAATATCAGAAAGATAACAATAAAATGTCCCTTCTTCCCCCTTACAGAACAGAAGAGCAGATATAATTTCATGCTTTCAATTTAGTTCTGATAAAGTAGTGAATTAAGAACACTCACAAAACATCTTAGCATGATTTCCCTTTCCAGTATGGAGATTTGTCTAAAAAGGAATAACCCTGCTCTATTTCATAACACATTCTTGGGAATATTATTTATACAAGTGATCCTTTAATGACTTTGAGACTTTGGACATTGTTGTTGCGTTCCGCGAAATATAACGTCAATGAACTTTTATGTGTTTTGCCCAAGTAATACTATTTGAATTGACAAATTATTCTGATATTTCATTATTAGTCCAGAAGTACTTTAGACTTTGGTTTTTAACCATTTCTATGTGAAGATATAACACATCTGTGACTCTGTTGAATTCTTTAGTTAAATGATGATTTAAGATTATTCATCTTATTTCAACCAATGCAACACAACACCGAAAAGAACACGATGATTTTAAAATGAATCAAATAAAGCTCAAGAAAGAACAGAAACATAGTCACTGAAATTAAAAGCTTCATGGATACTCTAAACAGCAGATTAAAAATAGCTGAATAGGGACGCCTGGGTGGCTCAGTTGGTTAAGCGACTGCCTTCAGCTCAGGTCATGATCTCGGAGACCCGGGATTGAGTCCCACATCGGGCTCCCTGCTCGGCAGGAAGTCTGCTTCTCCCTCTCTCACTCCCCCTGCTTGTGTTCCCTCTCTCGCTGTGTTTCTTGCTGTCAAATAAATAAAATCTTAAAAAAAAAAATAGCTGAATAGAGATTCGGTAAACTAGAGTATATATTTGAGGAAATTATTTAGTGTGCAGCATGGAAAAATTAAGATGTGGGTAATGAGAAATAGATATTCAAAAATACAGGGTAAAATCAGAAGATCCAATATATGGGGCACCTGGGTGGCTCAATAGTTAAGTGTCTGCCTTCGGCTCAGGAAATGATCCTGGGGTCCTGAGATCGAGCCCCACATCGGGCTCCCTGTTCAGCGGGAAGCCTGCTTCTTCCTCTCCCACTGCCCTTGCTTGTGTTCCCTCTCTCACTGTGTTTCTCTCTGCCAGATAAATAAATAAAATCTTTAAAAAGAAAAATCCAGTATGTGCTTTATAGAAATAAAGGCTGAGATGTCTCCAAAACTAAGGAAGGTCATAAAACTCAGATTTAGCTATCAAAATAAACCCCTAAGAGGATAAAAATAAAATATACATTTAGTCATATCATGGCAAAAATGAAAATATCATGAGAAAAGCAGAGAGGGGAGTACATATAAATGACTGATAGGAAAAAAAAAAAAAAAAAAAGCCGCCGATGCAGAATTGTTGTTTAACCGAAATTTTCAGTCAAGAACATTTCACTGAAAAAAATGAGGCCGTTTTCTCAGTAACTGATTCTGATAATGGCAGAATAAATCATCTGGACTGGACCCTCCACTGAAGAATAATGAGAATATCTGGACAAAATATTTATTTAACCAAATCTCTAACAGACAAAAATTGCTAACCAGATGGTGAAATGTTCTCAGGCCAGATTCAAGGGCATGATGGAAGTCCCGGGAAGAAAGCCCACTGTTTGGGCAACCTTTCCACTGGGGTAATTCCCTGACTGCAGATACCTGAACACCTGAAGGAGGCTGCTGCCCGTTTACAGTCTGGTGGTTCTTACCCCCGAGGATGCAGAGAAGGGAAGAGTAGCCTTGGTGAAACCCTTCTACTTCGATCCTAGGAATACGAGAGCCCAGAGTTGTTTGGGGAAACCTGGAGATAGGAATCTAGCAGTAAAAATACACATATTCTACAGGAGAAGATAATGTCATTGTAGGTCTCTAATCATTTCTACAAGCACATTTCTCAATCTAATGCCTAGCACCAAATAGCTAGCAGAGCCAGAAGAGGGGAAGACAACATGAACAAAAGCAACAAAGACCAAAGGACCAAATGTATTTCTCAGTGCAGAGACTTGGGATTTGGGGATTATGAGACATAGACCTTAAAAGATCTATATTTAAAAGACAAATATGGGGCGCCTGGGTGGCTCAGTTGGTTGAGTGCCTTTGGCTCAGGTCATGATCCCGGAGACCTGGGATCGAATCCCACATGGGGCTCCCTGCTGGGCAGGAAGCCTGCTTCTCCCTCTCTCACTCCCCATGCTTGTGTTCCCTCTCTGGCTGTGTTTCTCTCTGTCAAATAAATAAAATCTTTAAAAAAAATAAAAATTAAAAAAAAATAAAAGACAAAAATGAAAATTTCACAAGACCTGGAAACTAACAAGAGGATGATCAAGGAATAAGTCTTGAACTAAAAATGGCCAGTATCAAAAGCTGGGTGAATCATTTAATAAGAATTGGATGCAGATAAAGGAAGCATTAATAAATTCATTAGGATAGAAGAAATTTTCCTTAATGAAGCCCAGACAGACAAAATAATGAAAAATGGAGAAGACAAGGCACTAAAGAATACAGTGACATGATCCATAAACATGGCTGGAGTCCCGGGAGAAGGGAGAAGATTCAATGCAATCTGAACTGAAATCCCAGAAAGATTTTGTGGAAATTGATAAACTGATTCTAAAACTAATGTAGAAACAAATAGGATCTAGCCAAAACAACTTTGAAAAAGAACAGTGTTTCAGGGACAACACCGTCTGATGTTCAGACTCTTGTAAAGCAACAGTACAACAGTGTGGGGCTGGTCTAAAGACAAAGAGATTAATGGATCAGGATAGAGAGTCCAGAAATAGACCTACATATAGGCAGACAGTTGATTTTCTACAGAGCTGTAAAGGCAATTCCATAGAAAAGGAATAGTTCTTTCAACAAATGGTGCGGGCACAATTGGATAAATTCAAATGTAGTTGTTGGCAGTATTTTCTTTTTTTAAAAAAAATCATATTATATGCAGGCACATCCCATTTTAATCAAAATATTTTTGTATCTGTTTCTCTTTTCTTTCTCAGTCTTACAAAGGATTCCATCTTCTTATTTTGTTCAAAAACTCAAACGTTTAGCTTTGTTGATTTAACTCTATGTTTTCTCTTTTTCTCCCATTTAATTCATGCCTGTCTTTGCCTTCACTACCTCCTCTTTCTACTTCCTTTAGATACACACTGCTGTGGATTTCTTAGCTACTTGAAGTGAACAATTCATTCCATTTGAAAAATTTTCTTTGACCACATTTTCAGGAACAAAAGTTTCCTTTGAGGTATCTTTTTTCTTTTTTCTTTTTTTTTCTTTTTGCTGGCCCTCACAGATTTTAATACACGGTAATGTTATTATTGTACATTCCTATTATTTTCATTCCCAAAGTAAGTCATCAAGTGGAAATCCAATTTAGCTTTATCTCCTGCATGTAAGGATTTTTTAATCTTAGAAAAATCCATAAATGTACCTGACAACACACAGAGTTAAAAAGAAAAAAATACACATAAAAAGCTAAGGTGATATGGAAGAAAATAATTGTATAGCATTCAACATCTTCATAATAAAACAAAAGCTCTGAGTAACATAAGAATCAGAAGAACATTCTTTAATAATGAATTTCTAAATAAAAAAAATGAAACCCATTATAAAAATCAATCTAAATGAGAAAACACTAGCCCGTGCTGGAGAACATGGAGCCACAGGATCCTTTTCCACTGAAGGTGGAAGTATTAATTGATGGACCCAATTTGGCACTGTATCCCAAAAGTTTAACATTCATATTCCTTAAGAACTAGCAAATTCGATTTCAGATGTACAATCAAGAGAGGTATACACATGAATGTTTATAGAAGCACAATTCACAACAGCAAATCCCCAAAAGCCCATTATCAAAAGCCTGGATGAATAAGATCTGAAAGAGATAATATACAACAGTCAAAATAAAGAAACCACAGTGAGGTACAGTTATATGGATGACTCCTACCAATGTAGCATTTCAGAAAAAAAATAAGTTTGTTTTTATAAAGTTAGGAATAACTTAAATTTATATACACACCATAAACATGTCATTCTTGGGGTACACAGAGACACAAGGGAAGTCAGTCAAGAGAATAATGAACATGGGTCTCATAATTCCCTCATCCGGGTGGGAAAGAGGGGACAAAGAAATGAGATAAAGGACCACAAGGATACATGTAGGTTATTTTCCAAGTATTTTGTTTCATGTATTGGCTTGCTAATGCTCATTGTCATTATATATGATCATTTATATACCCTCCCCCCAAAGATACATCTGAGGTTCTAAAGGAATCATTTCAGGGTCAGAGCAAAAAACAGTGGGCACACCTGGCTGGAATTTTGAAGATCATCTAAGAAAGGAACTCTTTATGGAACTATCGGCAGCCCACGAGGGGTACCACAGACCCCAGGGCTGACACATTTGAGAAGTTACCAGTCCTGAAAGCCTGAAGATGCAAGAGGGGGAAACGGTGTTATCGGAGCCCAAGGAATAATGGAGCTGGAGAGCCCGATGCTCCACACTGAGGGACACTCAGCAGAGCCTGCGGTCATAGGAAGAAGGCTCAGCCCTGCCAGACTGTTGTCCAGGCATAAAAGAAGCCAGAAAGGAAGGGGAAGCCTAAGCATCCTGGCTTTTCTCTCCTCCTATCCTTCATTCTTCATCTCCGGTCCCTGCTGTCCCCGGCCATTCCTATTGGTTGAACTAAATCAGAAGCCTGAGAGCAGGAGAGCTGGGTCTTGAGGCAAAGAGATGAAATGGATCTAGGGTGGAGAACAGAATATCCAGGAAATCAACATGCACACGAACATTTAAATAAACATCTACTGACAATTGTATGGATTTGGGGAGGGATGCAAACAAGTTTAAAGTGTCCCAAGTGTTTTGCTTAGCCAAGAAAAAGAGTAAGGTCACCAATCAATTATACCTTAGTACATGACAAAATAAAAACCTTTTATTTCTCAAATAACCATTAAAATAAGAGTAAAGACAATATATAATTCCCAACCTGATAGAGAAAATAAAGAATTAAATTTTAAATTAATTAAAATGAATGTACACTAAATGTAATTAAGATTTAGGGTCACCTGTGTGGCCCAGTCGGTTAACTGGTTAAGCACCTGCCTTTGGCTCAGGTCATGGTCCCCGGGTCCTGGGGTTGAGCATGTGTAGGGCTCCCTGCTGAGCCGGGAGTCTTCTTCTCCCTTTGTCTCCATCACTTGTGCTCACTCTCTCCCTTTCTGTCACTCAAATAAATAAAATCGTTAAATAAATTTAAGAAATAAATTAGAGAACTTTATGCAACAGAGATACAGGTTATAAGTAAGAAAATGGAGGAAGTGTATTATGCAAACCCAACCAAAGGAAAATGAAAGCTACTTAGGGATAATAAAATAGAGAGGAACAGGGAGAGCCTATCTTGATTTTAAAAAAAAAAAAAAAGTTTAATTCATTAGGAAGACAAAGCAATGTTAAGTTGATAAGCACATAAAAATATAGCCATACTAACATAAGCTGCCATGATTCGGGACTTATTCATTGCCAGCCAATGGAGAAACTAAGAAATGCACTTCAAAATAAATCATGAGTCAGGGAAGACATCACAATGGAAATTTAGAAGTATCTTTAATTGAGCAAAAACAAAAATGCTGTATCCAAACTTCTAGATGTTGCTAAAGACATGCAGAGAGAGAAATTTAGAGCCTTAAAGGGAAGAAGGCTAAAAAGCAAATGATCTAAGTGTCTGGAAGTTAGAACCTTGAGAAAAGAGAATGAAAGAAACAGTGAAGTTACAAGCAGAAATTAAACAAATAAACCTACAGTAAAGATCAACAAAGCCCAAAGTTTTTTGAAATACTAATGACATTGACAGTCTCCTGATAAGACAACAATGGGAGTGTTTGACAGACTCTCCAAGAAGAAAATCATCACAGAAGAAAGGGTTGAGGGGGGCGCTTAGTGGCTCAGTTGGTTAAGCCACTGCCTTCAGCTCAGGTCATGATCCTGGAGTCCCAGTTTTTTCCACTGCTAGACAAGTCTAGCTGCTATGCACTCACTTCTTACATTCTGATCAACAAGTTACACTGAGTTCCACATATATCCACATCGGGCTCCCAGCCCCGCGGGGAGTCTACTTCTCCCTCTCTCACTCCCCCTGTTTGTGTTCCCTCTCTGGCTGTATTTCTTTCTCCCTGTCAAATAAATAAATAAAATCTTAAAAAAAAAAAATTTAGGTTAACCAATAAAAACAGAAAGTGTTCTTCAAACAAAAATGCAAATTTGTTGTTGTTATATACTGTATGAGCCCACGTGAAACAGATACGCAGGCTCTTGAGTTTGGAAACCCAGTTAAATGATGATGTGACACATAGCTTAGGTACCCAGCAGGCATCCGGCAGGTACAGCCAGGACCTGGAAAACGAATTTGGATTGTGATTCTAGATCTGGGTATGCCTGCGCAACTTTACAATACGGGAACAAATCCAAGCAAGCGAATGCAAACAAAGTTTGCGATTGCCCCCAATAAAATGATTACTGAAAAAAAATTAACAGTTTTCGCAAACATCGCTATCTATAGCATTTGACTTTTGCAATTGAATAAATATCCGCGTATACAGCAACTGAAAGTGGAAGATTTTCAAGAGGTCGAGCGCCTGACAAGCCTCTGTTTATTCCATGGTACAGATGGGAGGCTTTCCTTTATTTGAAGGTTAATATTTCAGTATTAACAATAAAGCGGAACAAGGTTCAAAGCCGTGATCAATGACAGGAGGTACTTTTTTGGGCAGTCTTGCTCTCACTGATCTAAGTATTTGGTTGCCAAGATTGTTGTAACATTAACAAGTGTCCACAAACTCGGTAGTTTAAAAGCAGCACATATTTAATTATTCTTCCCAACTGCAAAGTTCAGAGGTCTGAAATCAGTTTCAGTGGCCAATATCAAAGAGCTTGTTCCCGGCAGAGGTTCTATGGAAAGAGCTTCCTTGCATCTTCCAGCTTCTAGAGATGTGTTGCTTGTGTTCTTCGGCTTCTGGTCCCTTCCTCCATCATCAAAGCTGGCGGCTGCAGTGATCACATTGCCCTCTCCTTGTGTGGTCAAGTCTCCTTAGCTCCACACTTCGAGGGACACTTGTGATGGCATTTAGTACCCACCCTGATAAGCCAGGATAATTTCTCATCTCAAGATCATTAATCACATCTGCAAGTTTTCCTTTGTCATATAAGGTCAAATTCACAGATTCCAAGAATACCTTTGGGAGCCACTATTTAGCCTGGGAAAATTATATAAACCATAACCAATAGAATTGTGTGATCCTGCATAATGATTTCAGGATGCCAGGAATGGCACTGGAATTGAAATTCAGTTATTCAGCTTTCCAAACGCTGAGGTCAAGGTCAAAGGTAAATTGCAGATTTTGGCCAAATCTGGAGGCTGAAGTACAATTTCTTCGCACCCTTACACAGTGCACAGCTTTTACAACTTACTTTTTAAAAATTAAATTATAGTATATTTCAAAAGTATGCCAGGTCCTTCTTTAATTATTTGTTTATTATATATGTATTTTGCTAACCCACAAACTAGAAACCATTTGGTATTTTTCTAGTTTATAAATAATATATCAAAGATACTTGTTCCTAACTTGTATATATTTTTGGTTGTTTCCTTAAAATGAATTTCTAGAAGTGGAATAACAAAAACAAGGATTTGAACATTTTTAATATTTTGATATAATGCATACGTGCTGTTGAGCTCCGACCAAAACTGTAGGAAAAGGGCCATTTCTCTGGCTTTAACAGGTACTTTGACTGGCATGAAAAAATGCCCTTCTCAGAGAAATGTCAGCCTATTGGTATATATTTCACAACTTTTAATTATGTTTATTGGGGCTATTTCTGGGTGGGAGCACTCTGAAAAACTTTCTTTACCTACAACCACAATTTAACTCAGCTGGCAGATTCACTTGCACCTCTAAATTTCCTTTAAAATTATTCTGGTTGTATGGTTTGCTTGCATCAAGTTCAAAAATCAGGAAAAAAAGAGAATGCATAACATTAGAAGTCAGGATATTGGTGATACCCTAATTTAGGGTGAGGAGAAAGGGGATAAGGATAGGAAGGAAGTACAAAATGGTCTTTCAGATCCTGATACTGTTCTGTTCCCTGAGTGGTGATTTTGTTTTGTTCCTTTATGATTATTTATTGAGATGTACGCTTCCGATTTTTGCAGTTTTCTTCTATACGGCATATTTCACTTGAAAATGTTTTTTCAAAAATGTTTAAAAAATAAAAAAAAGAAACACAGCACTGACCCCTCATGTGTTCACTCAGTTTAGGACACAGCCTCCTCTGCTTACCAATTGCCAAATCTCTCCTCTGACACCTGATCGTTCATGGGAACCTACTATTTCAACTCCATGATTGGATTAAATGTTTTTTAAATTGCAGATTTATCAGGAGGAAAAGAAGGATTGTGTCTATGAAAACTATGCATAAAGTTGAGTGCTAGGCAAACCCCCAACCTTGTGCAGTGGTTAAACACGTTACTCTATGATCTGTACTCAGCACAACTGTAAAACAATATGGGAAATGTCACAAAAGTCTCAAAGTTGTCTACATTCAGATTGCTTCAAAAGTGCCATTAGTGTCCTGAATTTCCCCCTTGAGGAAACAAGCACACTGTGAATGTCATATAAGGTTATTCCAAACTCTGGCGGCTGACTCAGGGCTAAGAACTGTCTTCGGCACGAAGAGTTTAGCAAAGACCTATTTCAATTAAAATCATGATCTTATGGAGACTTTGCCTACTGTTTGTTTTAGTGGCTTTACTAACTGATCGCAGAGAGGAGGGGCATCTGCTGTACTGTTAGTAACACAAAACGAAGAGAAAACGATAGGGTATGGGAAGAGCAGGAGAAATCAGGAGTGAGGAGATAATGCTAATTGGAGAAAAATGGCAGATGAACAGCAGTCGGCCACAAATACATATGACCAGGTGCTCACACGCTGCCTTCCACCTCCTCTGCTAACACCAGCATGCCAACGGAGGACAGATGCCGTCACCCCAGGCAAGACCCTCTTTTTCCAAATTATTAAAGCCCAAACACATCTAAGAACAATGCGGTGTCTGCAGAAATCGCGGTGATCAAAAGCAAAGGGGTCTGTCCATCTCTGGCTTAACCAACCGGCAGACTCACCGAGCCATGCTTAACCCAACACCAAAGAGCTGGGGAGGGGACATCACTGAGCAAAAGAAATTTAGCTCCAACAAACTGATCCTGGATTTTGAGATCAGGAAATGTAAAAAGAAGCTATTTTTATTTCGCCATATAATTATGCTTGCTTAACAAATTTGAGTGGTTTCTATTTCAATTACTTATGTGGGTGGGAGACAGGTAGGCTCCATTAGCTTTTCAGCAATTGAGCCTTGCATGGAGCTCCGGAGGGAGATTCCTCTTAAAAGGAGATAGTAGTTTCAGCAATGTTTGAAGTCACGGTTTGTGTGTTCCTTGGTATCATGACAGCTTTCCAGAAAGGCTGGAAGAAGTTAGATTCGAGAGAAGAATCAGCTATGCTTCTCTTTCTCTCCCACCCCTCTGCTGCATTTATGTGTGTGCACGTGTAATTTAGTGTGCCCGTAAAGGGGACAGGAAGTTCGAATATCTTTTGTCTTTCACTCCCAAGTTCAAGTCCCATACATATAAAGATACTCAACCCCGGGCTCAGTCTTGATGTGGATCTCTTCGCCCCTGTGCTTTTACCAAAGTCATGTGGGGTGTGCGAAGGAGAGAAACGGTCAGGGAGAGCCTTCCATCCATGTCACCATTCCCAGGAACACACCGTTCCACAAGACCAATTTTAGGGACTGGACAGTGCTGACTTCAAAGAGAGAGATCGCAGGCCCTGTGGTTTCTGGGCAGAAAAAAAACCAAAAAACAAAAAACCCGCGCTTCAAGAAAGATTAAGGTTGGAGAATTCCTGATCATCTCATCACCATGTTTTACCCTTAAAAAGCTACTTGGTAAATTTTTGTTAAAATTAAATGGGCGTGTTTCCCAAGCCGTTCCTTTTACCATCTTCAGTTATATCTGGTGTAAAGGGAAATGTTCCTAGGTAATTCATTATTCGACGCAGTAGAGTCGAGGATGAGAGCATGCAAGTAGTGAGGCAACACTTTCACCGTCCGGACATCAAATGAACCAGTGTTTGGATCCACAGACAGCTGCGAAGCTGGAAGAGGCAGACGACAGCAAGACCCAGCTGTCCGGGCACGGCCGGAGCACCGCTCTGCAAGTTATGTAACAGCTGTTGTATAATTGTGCATTTAACTCAAAACACATTTCTAAAAGACAAAACAATTCGATTTTCCAAAAAGAAAGGAATTGAGAGCAAGAGAAAGAAGGAGGGATAGAGAAAGAGAGCAGAATGTTGAAAGAACATAGAAGTTTGTATCTGACCTTCAAGCAGGAAGTACAGGGGAGGCATGGTCCTTGGAGATGGTTGGCTTGGAAATTAGGGGCTGGCCCATGAGCCAGATCTGGGCTGCCTCTTTTTGTAAATACAATTTTATTGGAAATCACCTACACCCATTAATGTATCCACTGTCTGCAGTTTCTTTCATGTAGAGTTGAGTAAGTTACAACAGAAACCATCTGGGCTAGAAATATTTTCTGGAAAATATTTTCTGTCTCTTTAACAGACAAAGTTTGCCGATTCGACTCTTAGATGAATGAAAGGGCTAATAACGGTAATTGTCCATGAGGGTGACTGTTCTCTTAGGGAACCCACATGGGAAATGAAACTCTCATTTTGTACTTGTTAGATCTGTGATCCTAAGCAAGCTATTTGCTGTCTCTATATCAGTAGAATGGGGAACCAAGTAAGAATGGAAGGAAAAAGTAAGGTTCTGTGCCTAATATGGAACAACTATTCATTAAACTTTCATTTCCCTACCTAAATCCCGTATAGGGGGAGCTGGCAGTTTTCCCTGGGGGAAAACATAATTGTGGTTCTTAACTCTCAGTAATCAGAATTAAGAGTATCCACAGTTTTCTATCACGTTCCTATTGTAACTTTTGCTTCAGCTTCAATACAATAAAATTCTGTGTTTAAGATGGGAGAAGTACTGTTAAACATTGTTTTTTAATGTTCCCAGGTTGAAACACTCGTTTTTAAGAATTGAATTACTTAGGGTCCTGTTTAAATCTTTTTGCACAATTGCCTGTATCAGTCATTGATAAATGTAGCCAACTTCCCAAACCCAAGGTTGGTTTCATTATAGATTGGTTTTAACAAATGAAATTGCCATCTTGCTGGTGTGGTGACTGAGTGTGAAAGTGGACTCCGAGATCCGTAAAAATCCTGCTGACTTTTCTATTCCCCCATGTAACATAATGACCGCATAGAGCTTGTGAAATCACAGTGGGTCTGTTTACCCACTGAAAATACACTCAGTTGATCAGATCTTGTAAAGCTGACTTGGGATCGGTTCAATCCAGAGGGATTCTCTTCCGGCTCTGCTTTTCTGGGACCTGGGCTGATTCGCTGACATTATTGTCCTGAACACACCGTGGCCTGGGACCTCTCCTCACCAGCCTCTGCTGAGAACAAGTGCCCTTTGAGACTCTTTTTTTCAATCCTCAAATTCTCTGAGTCCAAGTCTGTCAGAGCGAAAAAAGTTTCACAGTCGCATAATAAGCCTGAAAAGCCAAAAAATCATAACTGGCCTTAGTGGCCAGAGAAGCTGCCCTGCATATCCTTATTGCAGGTCTCGGCTTTGTAAATTAATTCGTCTGCAAATAGCGCCCTGTCTCCAGCTGCAGTTTCAATGCTGGAGCGCTGGTTTCTTAAGGATTTAAGTTTAAAGTCAAGGGCTTCCTGCCCTAGGTGTTACAAATAAGTAGTGTCGTTTTCTTTTCGCTCTGAGTTTGTTCATCCAATCATAGTCCGGTATGCAAATAGACCTTAGCCCGTGCAGATAAAAAGGAACAAAATAAAGCCGAGTGCTCTATCAGAACCAAATCGCTGAGCCTGTCACCTGTGTTCCAGGAGCCGAACCAGAAATGTCGTCCCCAGGCATGCCAGACTTACCTGTCCCACTCACCAATTTGACATATAAATATACGAAGGTTAGTACAATTTATATTTGCTGCTTTTCCTCAGGTTTATAAAAAGGACATGTGTTGGAAGCATAAAAGGTCAATGTGAGTAAAATTGTGCAAGGAGCCCTTTGCAAATACAAAAATAAAAGGCTGGCAAAATGCAGGTTTGGGCTTAGTGTCTTGATCAAATAATGATTTCTAAATCGTATCAGGCAACGTTTCATAACTTTATTTCTTAAAATGTCTAAGTAAAAGGAATTCTCTTCTGTGTGAAAGATTCTTGCCCCAGGGTTCAGTGGACTTTTCTAAGCAGTTCTATTAACTTCAGCATTGTTCAGCATGTATGGTAAGAGAGGCAAATACTTACTAGAAAAACTTGCTGGAAAGAGCCAAATAGGAAATGATTTTTTTTTTTTTTTTAAGAAAAGGAGAAACCGCATGCTGAAGTAACATGGTTTTTCTATATGTTTAGTGAGTGTCAAAATCAAAGGACCTATCTCATAATTTGACGAAAGCTCCCATTTCAAAAACTACAAATGGGCCTGCATTGTTTAGCCTATTTGGGGCAAAAAAGCATTCCTACTTCTCTCTTCAGCCAAGTTTGTTGCCATTGGAGCAGATGCGTGATTGTTAAGTGATAAATATTTAGAGAAATAAGAGCAAGAGCCAGTTCCAGACTTAAAAAATCCACCAGCTAGGGAGAACGAGGAAATGGATCCTGTCTGAGTCATTCAAAAGTATCTCTAAACTTTGTTTCACATTGTTATATGCCTGTTTTCCTGTCAGGGTCTAGAACTCCCAAAGAGATAAAACAAGCAAACAAACCAATCCGAACAAAATCACTTAAAATTGGCTTTGTGGTACATTGCAGAAAGCAAGGTAAGAAAGGAACGTTTCCATCTCGGGGAGAGCCATTTTGCCTTCCGAATCTGCCAATGAAAAATCAAGAGCAATATAATTTCATGATAAAGGAAAAGCTCTGCTAGTATTTATTTACTCCCTTACTTGTAACCATGGATGGGTTTTGAAATCCTCAGGTCGGTCACATTTTCATTTTCATAAGCACAACAAATGAGGAAGTTGCTCAGCTGACTGGTTCTTTTCCTTAGGAAAGTGTCTGCAGAGATCAGATTGTGCCTTTAACACGGTTGATCAGCAGCTATGAAGTGTAGTGAGGTATTATCTTTTTGAGGTTTTATTAAAAAGGAAAACATTTCTTTTCATTTAATTTTACTCCGAATGAGAACATGGAAAATGTGGTGAGTCCATAGCCTCCAAAAATTTGCACTTGGCAAAGGTGTGCCTGAAAAGATGACAAGACTCCAGTCTTCCCAACTTTCTTACTCCAAATTGGTCATTCACAGGAAATTTCCATCTCAAGCAGGCACATTTAAGAATGCATTTCATAAACGTCAAAATCAACGGCAATGACTGAAAATTATCTCATTACTATTACTACATTTTTTTTCTATGATACTACATGGGAAGATATTGTGGTAGTCTGAATGTCACATATTAAAAAAATCTGGCTTTGCAGAAGTTTGCAGTCTCCTCTGTATCTTTTATCTCTGTATCTTGAGGAAGCTCTAAAGTGACATATTCTTTCTACTGAATTATGCTTCATTTGGTAGCTATAAATTGAGCACATAAGAAACAGTAATGGACAAGCGAGATGGTCCTTAAAATCTAGCATACAAACACAGATCTAGTGATCCATTAACACAGAAAGATGTTTTTTAAGATTGGAATCTGCTGTTCATTTCAAAGCCATTAGACGAGAACACCCCTCTAAGGACGATGATGGACCTAAGTGTTCAAAAGAAGGCACGATTCAAAGAGCAGCCATTTGCTTTTGCGTTTAGGAACTCTCCGGGTAGAAACACCCAATGCAAGTGAGTGAATCTCTATGAATCTGCTCTGCTCAGATAGCATTTTATTGTCTGATTTATTGGTTACAGCATTTTCACACTTGGGAGGGCACCAGTTATGTATGTAATTAAATCTAAATGGGTGAGCTTTTTCAAATGCCTTTGCATTTGCTTTTTACTGTGCTCCACTGAAGAACTGTATTGGATTTGCACTTGCAAGAGGGATTGGAAAAATGACAAGTTATTCATAAGTTTCCTGGTTGCAAACCACGTAAGCATGGATTATACAGTGTTTGTGGAATTACCTTCTATGGCCGGCCCCTAAATTCTGTATTATTTTTCTCTTACTATGTTAATGGCCTTCGTTATTATCACTAGAAATATCTTGGTCGTTGGGGCAAGGTGGAGGGAAGAGACAAGCAGGATGGATAACAAAAAAATTATTACAGATATGGTAGAACTACACGCTCTCAAATTTGAGACTGCTTTTCACCCAAACAAAAGAAGTCATTGTTGCATAACTTTTATGACTTATTCTGTAGTACAATCTGATTATGTTTTTATTATTGTTGGGGTGGATACAAAGAATAGGGTTAAGAAATAGTTTCTAAAGTGATACAAATGTTTTTAGGATTTAAAACCTCTATAACATCATTATAAATCCACATAAACTTGGATTCCATTCCTAACCTCATTTTTCCCCTTTCCATCTGTAAATGAACCCCACATCTGCCAGCTCATCCATTTTATTGAGCCTTTAAATGAAGAGCTTCTTCAAAACTTATGTGATCATTGGGCAAAGTACATTACCTTTCTCTGCCTCAGTTTCCTTATGTATAAAATGGGAATAATTAAGGTCCTAATTTCCTAAGGTGGAGGAAAGCATTAAACGAGTTTAATGCACATAAAGCATTGGAAATTGTGCCTAGCACATGGGAAGTGATTGATTAGCATTGGCTACCCCGGTCCTATTTATTTTTCTGAATTCTTTCCACTTTTCCAGAATCCTCTTTTACTGAGCCTTTCCAAGACCTATTTCCTCTCATGAATGTTCCTCTCATCTTGTTCTTTTCTCCTAGTTTTCCTGCCATTCTTTCTTGCATAGTCGTGCCCCACCTGACAAGGATCTCATTGGTGTGAAGTTCCAAGAGTTTATCCAGGATTTCAGGGATCAAAAATTTTCTCTTAAAGGATTCGGTAACTTCATTTTCCATTCTCCCTCTACAACACTGTTTTGTTTTTGTTTTTGTTTTACCATAATAAAAAAAGAAACAAATAGAAAATTCAAGAAGGCAGGCTTTCTCAGACAGGATTAAAACCCCAAAATGTTTAACTTAACTCCTAAACTAAACTCATTGAACAACAAAATGTTCCTACTAGAAAAGATTTTCATCAGCTAATGACATTTCACAAACTGACAGACACAGGCCCATACACACAGAAAATAATTATAGCTAAAATTTCTTTTGTTTACTGTTTAGCAATGCCTGCCTTAAGTTATTTGCAATGACTCTATTTACTTCCCATGATAACCCTATGTGGAGTTTCCTCATCCTGTTTTGTAGATAAGACTGAGGACCAGAGTGGCTGAGTAACTTGCCTTAAATCATATAGCTAGAAAGTGACAAAAGTAAACTTCTACCAGGAATCGTCTGAACTCTCACACCAAGTGGCTTGTCTAAGATCAATGTTATGTGGGGACATGGACTTCCTGGAATCTTATTCTGTCCTTCTTTATTCTGACTCTCATTTGTCCATTCCTGATTCCTGGAGGGGACATGACCATAGGCTTTCCAGCTGCCACTCAGCTGTTCCCAGGCCAACAAGAGGAAGTTGGCCGCCAACTTAGAAAAAGAGGAGAACAATAAGTAAGTCTGGAAGCAAACAGACATTTTGGTTTGATTGAAAAGGTGGGGTTTGGGCTGGGAGACGCAGCAGTGTAGAGGATTTGGAAATAGGTGTGCCATTTCTATGGGAATTATGTTTCTTTTTTTCAACTCCAACAGACTAACTTCGGTTGGAGTAAGATATTTCTTTCCTAGATTGCAGTTAAAGATATCGTTTTGATAGGCAAGAGTGATGAATCATTGCATACTCTGAGCTAGGCACCATTATCGGCCTTTTAGGTTCTTAAAGCAAACAAATTCAGGCCACGTGCATTTCTCACTCCCCCATTGTCTTCACTCCCATCTCTAGTTTTTCCTTCCACATAGTTAATAGTTCACCGAATAACCACTCTGTGCTTGGTCTTATGGTAGAAGAAGGCTAATAGGGTTTAGGGAGGTTATGTTCCAGGAAGGTTAAGAAAACAAGCAAATATGTGAACACTTGAATCATAAATTATGATAAATGTTAAAGAGAGGACAATTGAAAGCTGAGAAATGAGGGGGAAGAGCTTTCTTTCCATGAGCTTTTAAGGAAGGTCTCTTTAAGAAGGGGACATTTAAGGGGAGCCTGAGTGATGCAGAAGGCAAACTGGCCACGGAGAGCAGAGGGGGCGCAGAGAGACCAAAGATCCGAGGTAATGGCACGTGCAAAGATGTTTGCAGGCAAGAACCTGCGGTGTTCACTCAACAATCGGAAGGGCTGCCATGACTGTCGTAAAGTTGCCCTGGCGGCTGTCGTAAAGTGAGGGAGGCAAAGAACAGCCAAGCAGAGGCTGGAGATAGAGGCTGCGGCCGGGCTTCCTGGTGGATTTCGTAGGAGGGAGACCACACGGACGGGCGCTTCAAACAAGGTGGGCTTCTGCCCCAAACCAGGCTGGTCCTGCTGAGGTACTGCTTTCATTTGGGAAATGTTTTTAACTCCGTTCTGACTGAAGCAATATCGTGTTTACTTTTCGCTTGGAAGCAGATGAGCAAGGAGCTGGACCGTTGGGAGGTAGGGCGGCTTAACAAACCAAAGCCATCTTCGAATTCCAGCTCTTCTGCTTATTTGATGAATGACCTTGGCCAAGCTTCTCATCTCCTTGAGTTTCAGTTCCCCTGTCTGTAAATTGGGAATAATAATAACTACCTTGGAAAGTGGCCTGAGAATTAAGTGAAGTAATTTGTGGGAAACGCCCAGTGCTTATTAGGCCCTTGTTGCAGGCTCTTTGTAACCCTCTCCTGCCCAGGATGACTCCCACAGTTCTCAAATTATTCCACTCCCCATGTACCGGAATGAATACTTGCAACACTTGCCGTAGTTTAAAACTGCTTTCATCTACTGATCTCATCTGAGGCTCATAATGAGCCACCGGAAGAGAGTTAGAACCTGTTAGTAGTGTCTCACTTTAAAGCTGAGGCACCTGAGTTCAGAGATGTTAGGTGATTTGCTCCGGGTCCCACAGCTGGTGAGGAGTATTACCACCGGTGGTAGTACTCGAATCCTACTGGAGTGTCAGTAACAAGTGATTTCATACCTGTTGCTTCATTTGTATCATCCATCCCTTACTCTGATGGAAAGAGTGGAAATTTGGATGAGGGAGGAGGTATGATTTGGGCACTATGGTCCAACAGGAGAGAAGATACTCTAGAGTAACGCTTGTCAAATGTGAATGCCGTGAATCAGGAAGGATTCTTGTTGAAATGCAAATTATGATTCTTTTGGCCTGAGGTGAGGTATGGGATTTTGCACGTTGAACAAGCTTCCAGATTTTGCCGATGCTACCCAGGGGGTGGTCTGTTGACCAGCGCAGTGGCCCAGTAGATGACCACCATCTCGTTGCTGGGGACCAGACTTTCTCTTTTTCTCAGCAACTCACTGACACCCAGCCAGGTCAGATTCACTTACCTTCCCCTTCAGAGAGTGCCTGAGTCCAACAGGAACCACATGGTGGCCACAAGCCCTTGGTGGGACCAACCACTAAATTTTTCCCTGAGAGGTAACCGTTTACTATAAATGCATGTTTTAGCTCATCTCCAAGGACTGGTGTTTTGGCAAATTATTTTGTTCTCTGGCACCTGCCAGCTTCAAGGAACCTAATCAATAGCAATCCTAAAGTAAATAACACATGCTCTAAGAGATCATATTAATCCAGTTTCATAAGGCGTCTCACTACTGCAAGTGTTCACATGATTTCTTTAAACTGGATTTCACCTTCAGAATTTGTCATTAACTGCTTGCCAGAATGAGAGGGCTGGGTGGGAAAACTCTTAAGAATTATGGGAAACAGCTCCTTTGAAGAGGAACCCAAAGTTAAGGTAATGCTTCTGAAATGGCATGGGTAATCTGTAGAATGAAGTAATACACATCTGCATAAAAGAAACTTCATGGGAATACAGACATTGATAAATGGTGATACACTGGTCTCAGAGTAGCAATGACCTGGCTTGGGGTGGTGGTGGCGGCCCTGTGAGTTTTCATAACACTAGTATACTTGTAGCCAAATACCTTATACATTTACCAGGTTTAAGTAGCAACATAGAGCTGTGTTCAAAAGAACAGGAGCAATAGTTGTTTTGTAATTAAAACCACTACTAATAGACAAATCGGAGACGTAGATATTTGTGTGAACCCAGATTCCAGAACAGTTCTGTTTTGAGTACATGTGTGTGTCAAAACCTCCCACAACCATTGTTTGCAAGGGGTGTAAAGTGTTTTTCATATTTGATTTTCTGACTGTATATCATCATATCTCTACCTGGTGACTTTGTTGTAATTTTTGAAATTGTTAATGGAAATTTGTTTCTGAGGAATCTGGAAAAATATCACAGATTGCAAAACTTGACATGAACAACTACCCACCCCCCCACCTAGGTCCCATCACGTGACTGTTTTTCTGATACTTAATAAGAATTTGAAAGAGTACAAACAACAAATAACTGAATTATGCTCCCTATTTGCCGCTTTCTTTCAAAGGAAAAAGGCTTATATGCAGGCAATCGTATTGTTGAATCCTTGATATAGTGAAATATAAAAAATATACAGAACTTTCTGGGGCATCTACATCTTACCTCTTTGATACAAAGCATGCATGCATAAGAGATCCTTGACAAGTTTTTTTTTTTAATTTTTTTTTTTTAAGATTTTATTTATTTGACAGAGAGAAACACAGCCAGAGAGGGAACACAAACAGGGGGAGTGAGAGAGGGAGAAGCAGGCTTCCCGCCGAGCAGGGAGCCTGATGTGGGACTTGATCCTGGGTCTCCAAGATCATGACCTGAGCCGAAGGTAGTCACTTAACCAACTGAGCCACCCAGGCACCCCAACAAGTATTTTTGTCATCGGTGGGGTATCGTGAAGATGTGCCTCAAAACAAACATACCTTAGCACTTTTCTTTTCCCTAGTTGAAAAAGCTGCGGGGTTTCTCAGACAAGAACAAAAGAGTATTCATTCATGTTACGGAAGTCAGACTACAATATAAAACAGAAAGAAAGGAAAATTTTATTTCTCCCACTTTTATTTTGGTCACTCTCATTTTGTTTTCATTCCTTGGGCTCGAGTTAAATATTTTCCTCCCATCTGTTATATCCTTCTTAATTTCCTTTTAGATTTTTTTTTTTAACTTTCAGTCTCAACATTTTGCTTTACTGCCTCAGGGTTGGGATGAATGAAGTTGCCAGAGATCTTGCTTTGATTCTTTTAAATGTTTAACACCTCTACCTGACTTTAGTTCAGCCTCTCATTCACCCCCTCTTCCCCGTCTTGTTATTTAACCCCCTCCCAAAGCCTTTAGTACTTTTTTAAGTCCCTGGTGCTGAGAAAATGTTTACATGTTTACAGCCCACATCCCTTCTTGTCCATTTACAATACCCATCACTCCACATGCTGTGACCCAGGCTCTTGGGTTTGAAAATTTACACAGGAGACATAGGGAATTCCATCACCTTCTTCCTTCTTGGCATATCTTAAGAGAAATCCTCTGTGCCCTGAAAATGTGATCTGTTAAAAATCTCTCTGCCACCAAAAAAGGCACTAGCTTTCCTATAGGATCTAGAGCCACTGTCCCTGTTACAGCCCCAAAGAGATGATGTAAATTTAGGGTACCCTGAGTATCTACTGGAGGGAGTTGGGGGCTCTCTCTGTTTTAAGCCAACAGGTTCCAAATCTATACCAGCAGGCAAAGCTTTTAGTTTGCCTATTAATTAAATTCAACTTGATCCAAGCCAGAAATATTTTGAGGAAAGGGCTTTTTATTTAGAATTGTGGCTTTATACCAATCACAAAGACATAATCAGTTCTACTCTGGAAAGGTTTTGGGGTTTTTTTTCCCCCAAAAAAATATGACTTATTCTTGGACATTAAACTGCATTTAGGAAATTGGAACTTTTTTTTTTTAATCAAAGGTCATGATGCATTCCTTAAAGGCTGGCATATCTAAAATTTAAAGAGTAAAAATCAATTTTTGAGTTTTCTCAATGCTCCCATTGATTGTTTCCCCCAATAAGAAACACGTGATGTCTAAGAGCATGCATAGGAATCTATAATTCCCAATCAATATTATGAACTTTAAGCTGAGGCCTATTGTACATATATTATTCAAAAGTATCCTGAGTCCGAAACTCATAAGTAGAATATAGTTCATATAGTAGTTAAATGGAACCCAAGCTTTTTAAATTTAATTAAATTTTTTAAACTTTTATGGGATGATCCCTTCCCCCCTAAACTTGCTAACAGCAAACACAAATGGGAAATGAGGTTGTCACCATGATAGATTATTTCAACAGGCCTAAAATAGGTTTCATAATGATTTTACTAAACATCCATTAGCCTACACTTCTCCACATAACCATTTTATGTAACAGGAAGAATCGTTATTCACAAACATTTGGTCACACAGTTAGCTGAAAGGCAAATGTCAAATGTAAAGCCCACAAAATTAAAACAGAAAAAAAGATCATTAAGGTAGTTCTTACCAACACACTTTTCCGTAGCTAAGGGAAGAAAAGGAAAGTGTAATACTTGGCCCTTTCAACCACCTTGGTCATCTCACTATGCCAGGTTCTGTTTTTATGCCGAAAGGCTTCTGTTCAGAGGTGAATGCATACATTCTGTAATTTGCAGACTTTACTGCTCTCTCACTCTACCTTCTCTCAAGCCTTATGAATGAATGCATTCCTGGAATGAGAGAATTTTCTCCCAGCTCATCTCCAAGGATTCTGGTCACTCTACTTCAAATCCATTTTGGGTGCATTCACATCAACGTTCCTCAAATACCCATTCGATCCCGTCATGCCCTTATCACATCCAGAATAGAGTCCAACCATCCCACTCTAAGGATCAAGATCCCCACGAACTAGCTTCCTTTTCATCATCGAAACTTATCTATGACTTGTTTCCACAAACTCTCTGCTTGGGGCTAATCTCTTCCCTGTGTTATATGTATCCCAAGAGTGTTCCCTTCCTTTGCTCATTTGCTCTTCCCATGATCCAGTCCCTTCCTTCAGGGATGCATTCTTCTGGCCCATTGGCTACCCTTTCATCAGTTCCACTCTGCAATGTACTGAAGAAAACCACTGCTTTGGTTTTTATCCTACATACAACCTTCGATTCTTTACTGGACGATCTTGATGTGAATACACTCTCTTCTTCAATTATGAGCTCCTTGAGGGCAGGGGTTCACTCTCTCACATTTCACAATATCTTCCAGATGTCTCAGGTATTTATTCACTATCTGGCAGAACATAATAAGTAATTTAATAGCAGGATACAAAAGGCTGTGTCAGAAAAGTGGGGCGGGGGGGAGAAGAGGTTAAAGCCAATTGGACCAACTAGTGAAATCTTCATGAGGAGGTGACACTTGAAGCAAGACTTGAAGAATGAGTAGAAGAAAATAGTGAAACTCTAGTCTGAGGAAGAGCATGAATAAGGGTGTGGAGCAGAAGGGCATGGTGTTGGAGATAGTCAAATATGGCCAAAGGAGAAGGTGAACTGAGGAAATAAAATTAAATTTGGAAAAGCATAACAGAGCCCTGTATGCTTAGGAGAACCACCTAAGTGTTCTGAGGAGCTGCTAAAATGTGAATTGGGTTGGCTTAGGAAGATTATGATAATGGGGGTGGGGAGGTTATATTTCAGTGAAACAGAGGTGGGGGGTTGGGGAGAACAGGAAGGTTATTGTTTTTTGATTTTGTGTGTGTGTATGTGTGTGTGTGATAATATAGAACAGCATGGTACCAAAGGATGATTAGGGATTGTGTGTGTCATTAACAGGAAAGGGAAAGTGTGTATGTGTGTGTGAGAGAGAGAGAGAGAGAAAGGGAGAGAGAATGTGCAAACTACACAACTGTGGTCTGGAGGGAAGAGCAGCATAAAGCCAGGGATAACAGGGAGTTGCATTTGGAACATGTTGACTAAGACGTTTCTTTAAGCCAAGCTTTTGGGAAGAAAAGTACAAAAAAGGAAGGGTTAGAGAGGCATAAAGGAAAACACTTGCCTCAAGCCTAATTATAGGATTCTGCAAAATGTGTTTGTGAGAGCTGGAATGCTGATTCACCCTAAGAGACATTGGGCAAGTCAGTATTTTAATCTGAATCTATCTTTCTTCAAGTCGAACTCAGATGCCAACACGCTTTTCTTGAAGTACAGTAGGAGCTGTAGCATTTTCATCTGCATCTCATTATCCTTTCCCACACCCCCACGCATGTGTCCTTGGACATCTAGTCTGCTCATCTGAGCTGCTATGCACCCCCTCCCCTTTATTTACTCACACTCCCATCTTCTTCCTCTCAATTCCAGGCTAGCACTATAATTTTGTGAACTCCTCTAAATACTGGGTTGATGCTGTTTTGACGCACGAGTAACTGTATTGGTGTGAAGAGGCAAATAAGGCTTATCCCCCCCCCCTTGTTATCAGCAAATCACAGTATGATAGTGTGCCCATGTGCGGAATATTACAGATCTTGCCCATGGGTAGCTACTCATTGTAGGTTCTTTGATTCAGTTTTAATTTATTGATTCAAGAATTTGTGATGAAGCTGAAAATCACTTGAGGTCTGGGACCATACTGGACATTGAGGATAAACCAGAAAGCCGGACTAACATTGCCCTTGACCTTCTCTTACCAAGCTGACAGCCTAGGAGAGAGGGCATACATTTTAAAAATGACTTTTTAAAAGAGGGACAATATGGCGATGGAAGTTTAGGAGAACAGGGAAATATTTTGGAGAACAGGCTCTCTGTCTAAATAATGTGGTAAATCAGAGAATATAGAATTAATTGTGCTTACGCATCTAGAGATACATGGCGATAGACAAGTTATGAGTGTGATTGGATGTGAAGCTGTGTCGTGGACCCCCCTGCTCCATAGACAGGCCGAGTCAGTATAGACTCGCAGGTTAATTTAAAGACTGCCATTGTTTCAAATAGGCATAATATAAGTAATTAAGCTAAAAAAGTATAATCTTGCTAGCCACCACTGGGGAATTTTTAATAGCTAACTGATTTGTGTTTAGTGTAGCAACAAGTTTAAACCTTGGAGGGGAAGGGACGCAGTGTTTCTCAATACTTTCTCCCTCAGGGCTGCCCTATTAATAATTTATCTTTAAATATCAAGTAAGGGGAGGTGTCTGAATTAAGATATATATTAAAAAGCCAGTGCAGATGCCACCATTTAAAACTGTGTGTATCAGCTACTTGTGATTCACAATTACATAACTAATTCACGTTGTAACATCAAATCTAATGGAAAGTTGTAATACATAAAGTTCAATAGCATACTTATGATAATACTTATATTTCAAAAATAAATTTTAAAAAAAAGAATAAATAAGAAATAATGAAACAAGAGGAGGGGGAAGAAATTCTGGCTCTTACCAGAAACAAAACGTAATTTTCTTTACTGCAAAACCAGTACTTCTGGGGCACCTGGGTGGCTCCTTAAGCATCTGCCTTCAGGCTCTGTTCATAGTCCCAGAGTCCCTGGATCAGCGGGAAGCTTCTCCCTCTCTCATTCCCTCTGCTTGTGTTCCCCCTGTAGCTGTGTTTCTCTGTCACACACACACACACACACACACACACACACACACACAAGCAGTACTTCTTTATTAGACTTTGTAAAACATTTTTACTCTAGTAAAAGATGAATGAATGACATATCAAAGCCCTAGTGGGCTCCATAATGAAGCAGCAGTTCAAGGCAGCAAAAGTTGAAACTCAGAATTTTTGAATGACATACACTTTTTAAGTATTTCTGTTCTTTTATATACAGAACAAAATTCCATGTTTCTGGACCCCTCTGTCTCTTTAGATGCATGTCTCTTAGATATCACTAAGAAATCTAGTGCCTGATTTAATCTGAGGACAAATAAATGATTAGATAACTCTAAAAGAAGAAACCCTTATGCCTAGAAAAAGTCAGTAAATACATGTCACTTGCCGATTTTTTTTTCTAAGCAAACTTCTTTTAAAATTGCCCTCCACTCTACCTTTAAAATAGTAAAATAAAGGATCAGAAAATAGTCACTTAATGATTCCAAATCGCCAGCAACACAACAGGACACGTTCAGAGGGGCAAAATTAAGATTAATAAGGATTAAAGCCACCAGAACCTCTGCAATTGCCTCAACTCAGATAAAAGCACTTTTTCTAGACAGTTTTCCCCAGTTTGTATTTTCCAGGGTGGAAATAACCTCGTACCTCAGTGTAATTTCAAAGTATTACCTTATTTTCATATGCCTATGTGTGCTCACATACACGTGTGTGTATATGCTTCATAAAATGCCTCCAACAACCAAAAACACCTTGCAGAGTGTGGGGAGGTATGTTGAAGGTTTTAAACTGGCCTCACATAGGCATTTCATAATGCTCTAAGTATTAAAGAATTTCTCAGATTTGTTGCCTACTTAAAGATTTGTTTACCTCTTTTCTCTCCCTCTCTATAGATTTTTATAAACAATGAGTGGCATAATTCAGTGAGTGGCAAGAAATTTCCTGTCTTTAATCCTGCAACGGAGGAGAAACTCTGTGAAGTAGAAGAAGGAGATAAGGTGGGTTTCCCAACATTTATGCTAGCTTTCTTTGTTTCCTGCCATGCTGAACTCCTAATCCTAGGACAGCCTGAAGTAAACAAGTCATGAAAATAGCCTTTCTGGGGCCATCTGGGAAATTTTTCTTAGCCATGTGCTGATGATGAGCCCATGGCTCCAGATGCGGTGCTGATTATTTTTCTTGCTATTTATCCTTGCTTGCTTCAATTTAAATAATATTTGGGTTTATTGTATAAACAGACTACATATGATTAGTCATAGATTTATAAAGCAGAGAAATCCCTTATCATATTACTTTTTTTAAGTTGCAAAATGAAACTAAAGGAAATAAGACAGAATGTTTGAAACAATATATTGCCAAATTATTTCCTTAAAAACCACTGAATGAACATTAACTGGTACCTTGAAAAACTGAATTTTTAAAATCACAGAAATTGAACCATGAATTGAACGTATTGTTGTTTTGTAGCTAATCATTGTACAAACAACAACAAAAACCCACTTGCATCATTATTATTTTTAATTCTAATTTACACCACTAATAAATGATGAAACTTTAAAAAATAAAAAAAAAATAATTATGTAAGTAGTCAAATGCTGTCCTTCTGACCCCAGAGTCTGTGACTGGCAGGGTTGCCTTACCTTGTGATTATTATAAAAGTGAGATAGGGCAATATTAAACACCTGGAAATTGAGATAAAAGCCTTCCGGTTTTTTATCTGAACACGTTCCTTAAAATGTGAATAGTTGTCCAAATATTATCAAGCTTGAAACCTCTGTCCTGTAAAGTACTAAAAGGTAAATTGTTATGCTATGTAAAAAGACCACTTAAAGATGAAGTCCAGATATCGACCCAGGGATAATACTATTTGTGACCTGAGGTTCAGTTCCGTGTTCCTGCCCAGTACCCACTCTTATACTACCTTCTCCTCACGTGATGAGATCCCTGATTGAAGGCATTAAGCCTTGCAGATTTATTCTAAGGTAGCCAGAGAGCTGTGGGGCCCTTTGGGGTTTAGAGAAGCTCTGGGATTCAGGTGGTAGTATTATTAGAAGATGTGAGATCCACGCCTCCAGGGGCAAGAATGCAGTGTTGAACCAGAGGGGTTGACGGCTTGAGAAGTAGATGCAGAATAGAGTGGAGAACACATGTCACCTGCTTTCAGATTTCACTGTCTGTACACACCAGAGTTCAACCGTGCATAAATTCTTCTTGGGCTTCTCACTAACCT
Source organism: Spilogale gracilis (assembly GCA_004023965.1). Classification (NCBI taxonomy): domain Eukaryota; kingdom Metazoa; phylum Chordata; class Mammalia; order Carnivora; family Mephitidae; genus Spilogale; species Spilogale gracilis. The sequence continues at coordinate 38,422 of PITA01013971.1, forward strand.
CTGGGGAAAAAACAAAAACAGAAAAAAAGCCTCTTGTTTTTGGCCTTCTCTCAGGCCTCCCCATCAGCGTAGGAGTTTCGCCTTCACTGTACCCAGAATCAGGTCCAAATAGTACACACTGCTCACAGCCTCTGTGAATGCCAGGGTCAAGCTAGTCCTTGGGTCTTAGTTCAAATCATTACTTCTAGAAAGAGCACAGATGTTTCACATGTTATTGACCCTTTTTGAGCTTTGGTTCCTTGTTGTGTAATGGGAAGATAAGAAAAATTTGAAGGAGCTTAAGGAAAGATGTTGGAGGACCTGGGTGGCTCAGTTGGTTAAGTGTCTGTCTTTGGCTCAGATTATGATCCAAGGGTCCTGGGATCTAATCCTGCTTTGGGCTCCCCGCTGAGTGGGGAGTATGCTGCTTTTTCTCCCCCTGTTCTTCCTCTGTCTCTCTCTCAAATACATGTATAAAATCTTAAAAAAGAAAAAAAAAAAAGATGTGAAGTGTTTTAACAGTGCCAGGCACATAACAAAGCCCCAGTCGTTAGAGGGTTTTATACTTCTTTAAAGCCCTCTAAATTTCCCAGGTAGAATCGCTCTCTTTTGTGCCAGTACAGAACATCATATTTACCTACATGATAGTCCCTGTGTTGCATGGTTATCAGTTAATTTGTCTGAGACACCATGCTTCCTGTAGAGACCAACATTATATTTTACCATCATACTTTCAGTGTCTCACATGCTGTAGGTAAGGGGTAAATGAAATTACATAGATAATATATAAAACTCCTCCATTAAGCTCTGAGTTTCCATACCCCCCCCCACACACACACCTCATCATAGGAATCTATTACTAAATTAACTACTGACTAAGGCGGTGCTCCTCACAATTTTTCATGCATTTGCATTCCCTGGAAGGCCTATTAGAATGCAGGTTGCTGGACCCCACACACCTCTAGAGTTTGTTTTAGTAATTCTAGGGTGGGGCCTGAGCATTTGTATTTCTGACAAATTCTCAGGGGATGCTGATGTTGCTGGTTGGGGTGGAGGTGGGGGGATATGCTTTGAGAACTATGGAAGGAAGGTATTAAACCATTAAATTGTGATAGCATTTCATAGGACGCATGGACTTTAATAAGTGAGAAAGTTGGAGTTAGAACCTGCACTGTGATAATCTTTCTGCCACCCTGTGAAATGTTGTAAGACCAAACTTGAGCAGAAAAATACTGATGATCCCTGACAACATGCTTTAGCAGACCCACAAACCTGTGTCCTTTGGGCCATTCCTAAAAAGAAGAGAAACGTATTCTTCTTATTCAGCAGAGAAATGGCTTTTTATCAGAGACTTCTGGAGATCTACCCAGTACTACATTACAGCCCCACATTACGTCAGATGTCCTTCTAGTTGGCTGAGTGGCTCTGGCAACCCAGGGGAGATAGGGAAGAAGATAAAGGGTGAGGTGAGCTACGCCTGAGCCCCTGACTGCTGCCTACTCCTGCTCTCCAGAGGTATCAATGCTACTCAGGAGGAAGACTGCAGAGATGGTTGCAGCTGGCAGTTAACAAAAGAACAAGTACTCTTGATGCGTGGCCCTGGGGCCTTGGACATCTCTCTTTGCTGCTCGCTTTCAGCTTTAGTTTCATCAGGAAGAAAAATCTGTGCCCAGAGTTTCAGCTGAAACCTTGTCAAGACATCTGAGAACTTCTCTTGGCAATGTTGGTGGGATTTACCTTCTTCCTAAAGTGCAGTGAGGAGGCGCTGATGATCATACCTGAAGCTTTAGAAATACTTGTCAGTTATTTGCTGTGGACTTACTGGTCCCGCTCCAAGCAGAGCAGTATTGTCTGTGCAAATGTAGATCAGGAGCTCATTAACATCCAGCAAAGCTTCACATCGGGCCACAAGGCGCATCAAGTTGCTAGATACTTGATCACTTGAGTTCAGTTGTTTATGATATAAACTATTCGGGGTTAACGACTATTTGATTCATGTTCAACATTCGTGTCCTTCTGTTCTCTTTTGGAATAATCTACTGACGTTTGTTTTTAAATAACGATTGCTAGTCTCACAATTTTACCGACATCTGTGCATGAACTTCTAACATTGCTTAGTGAAAGGTACAAATCGAGTAAATTACATAGTCACCGTAAACCTAATATTCTGGAACTGACTCCTTAGATAATGAGCCAAGAGGTTTTAGGGATTTAATTTATGAGTAGAATGGAGCTAACAATGGGCTATATACCGCCTTTCAGTGGTGTTATAAAGAAAGGAGGAGGAGCGAGAATGAATGGAGGTTACAAAGCAAAGCACAGATGTGGGTGGGAACTGTTTTCTTTTCACTTCAGTGGCTCTTTTAGGCTATATTGACTAATCCTGAAAACTGCTTGTAATACTGAGCATGACCTAACAAATAATTGGTGGGGATAAAAATAAATGTCCATTAAAGTAAGTGCTTATGACAAGTGTAAAAGTAAAACTGGTCTGATAACTATTTTCTCCAAATTGGAATGGATCTAATATGGAAATGCACAGCCTGGGCATGATAGAAAAGTTTGTCCTTCCTTAACTATGTTGAAGAGGCCTTTGATATTTCATCATCCGAACTTCAAAAAAAGGAATATTTAAAACCCTCTAAGGCGAAAGTGTTATCAACAGTGGCAAATCTGAGTTAATATGCCAAATTGTTTGCTGGTGCATTAAAAAACGATGTCCTTGGAGATGCTAGTCCTAGAGTAAAAATCCAAGAAATACTACTACGGTAGGGTTTAAACAACAACAACAACAAAACCCTTATGCCTAATATGGTTAATGCAAAAGCTTTGTTATATAATGGCATCAATTAAAATACGATTTATGATGTGAATGTCAATATAAGCAAATTATTTATGTCAAGAGCACTCTTCTATAAAATCAATATAACATGATGAGTTTAAAAGATAGGTAATTAGATTATTAAGTATTTATTAACTGCCTCTTGTAGGCCCAAAATAGTAAAGAATATTATAGCTTTTAATACAGATAGCAATAAATATTCATTGGCAAGATGGCTGTCAGGATGTCTTGCAGAGCTATGAAACCGGATTTGGGAGCCAGATGTGGGATCAAATTTTGATTGATAGATTTCATACTGGATTTCATGTCCTGTAAAACAAAGTCCAGGGTGCTGACCTCTCATAGTAACTGCGGGGTCACAAAGGGCTTCACTTAGTGCCTGGAGCTTAGTAAGTTCTTCCTAGTAGCTAACATCAAGCTGGATTAGGCTGGCAAGCGTTTAGGTAGTTTGTGATATCTGGTCTTAAAGAATATGTAGAATTTTGAAAATAGAGGAGAGTGCTGGTAGAACATTCTAGGCAAGGAGAATTACAGGAATGAAGGTGAGAAGTTGGGCCAGTTGTAGTAGGAAAAAAATATAAACACAAGTTTGGAAAGGTGAGGTGGGGCCCAAAAATGTTGGGTCTTAAAAATCAGAAGAGTCTAGCCTGAGGACTGTAGACAAAGGGAGTTGCAAATATTCGAAAGGGAAAGTGATGACATAAAATTGAGGAAGATTAGCCTGGTGGCAATCAGCAAGACAGTTGGCAGAGAGAAGAGGGTGGTTTGAGAAGGCAAGCAATGATTAGATAATAGCAGCCTAAAAGAATACACAGTGAAGAAAATTGAAAGGAAAGATCAAAATATACTAGAACCGCTGAGAGTTATGTTAAGGTGGTTTTGCCAGTTTTGCCGCAACTACAATAACCCTTGCTACCACTTAATGAGCACTCAGAGTCACATCTGTCACATAGAAAATATGTTTCCAGTGTTACCTTATTTAATTTTCAAAAGGATAATCTCCTGTCTTCCCGATTTGATAATTAGCAGCCTGATGCCAAGATTTACAGTATAGTGTTCTGCAAATTTTTGGTTGGAGGAATAGATAGATGGATGGAAGGATGGACTTACGGATGGGGAGATGGATGGATGGATGGGGAGATGGATGGATGGATGGGGAGGTGGGTGGATGGATGGGTAGGTGGGTGGATGGGTGTCTCAAAACTCACAGAGCTAATAGCTGAGGAGCCAGAATTTAAACCTGTGTTGTTTTGTTCCAAATCTATACATTAACCATTGTTACTCTACTTCTGTGAATGCAAGATAACGTAGAAGATTATGAGAAAAGGAGGATCATGGCACAAAGGACACAACCATAAGAAAGTCTTTCTTTCACAAATGTGTTTTCCATACGGCAGAGTTAGATGTCTTGAAGCCATTTTTTTTTTTCTATTCCCTTTGAGAGGCCAGGATGCCTCTGGTAAACTATATTTGGCGAAGGCGGATGGCAGAACACTGAGCAGAAGGATACAGAGGAAAGCCGTGTCACACAGATATGTTTAAACACACAGCATGTGTATTACCAGCTTTGGTTTCCATAGATCAGACTGGCAATGTCAGATTCTTGTGGGGTTTTTTCCAAACAGCGCTGTCTGGATACAACTTAGAAATAGTTACAGCTTATGGCATAAATCCATATCCAAATATAAACAATTAATGTGATTGACTGAATAGCCCTAATATGACTATATACACATTTCTCAGGAAGGGTGAGTAATAATGCATTATTTTATTGTCTATACTCATCATTCTCTCAGAAGTTAGGCGGTGAGATAAACAAGTGTATAATGTATTATAGTGAATGTTTGCTTGTGCTCTGTGAATGTTATCACTTAATCAAAGCAGATTACACTTTTAAAATATCTCGCTGGTCCCAGATCATCTTAGTGTGGTGATAAATACTGTAAAAATAGTTCACTTGTTTGTATTTTAATTTGCAGACTTCTGAGTTTTTAATGAAATATACTCCAAGGTGGGGGATATTAACTTGAGGTTCATGAGTCCTACTGGAGGAGGTTCAGCTTAAATGGGGTTCAGCTAAATTGTGGGCAACTTTAAGGAAATTTTATGTAATTTTCTGCTCGGATTCTCAAAAGAAATTAGGTCTTCTGCAAAAATTTCCAGCCTGCTGTCCTAAGATATGGCCATCATTTGTGGAGTATGTAGCTCCGTGTACTGGCCACTCTCTCTCTCTCAAAAAAAAAAAAAAAAAAAAAAAGTGTCTGCAACTGATTTGAGGGGGAAAAACATATAAAGAAGTAATGGAAGAGATGGTGGGTTTTGTAGTAGATATATTCTGTATTAGCTCTAAGGAGATCTGAACAGAGTTCTATAGAATGGAGAGGCCAGGGGAAAATATGCAACTGAAGTTGGCTAGGAAAGAACAGGAAGAGTCATCTTGGCTCAGAGAAAAGAGTGTGAGTAAAAGCAACATGAGTGAAGGCAAGAAGGCTGGACTGAATGTGGAATTACTTGATTATTTGAATTAATGTAATTTTAAGTAGCACCTTAATAATAAGAAACTGACCTCTGTACCTAGTTAGGAACTGAAAAGATCTTTTTGTACCCAGTTGGGAAAAGAGTGGTTATAACATCCAGACAGATCCTTCTATATACCAGTTCCACTTCTCAGTCCCTTTTTCTCTGTCTGCACAAGAGGAATGAATGCACACTTAGAGTGCGTACCTTTCAACAGTGAGACCCAGTTTTGGTTCACCCTGCAGTAGGTTCTCGATGAGCAGGCACAGGCTGGGGAGTCACCAGCCATCCAAGAAGATAGTCACCATTTTAGTGGATCTTGAACTTTCCCTGGAACTCTTGGTCAGTCACCAAAGCTATAGGTTGTGGTGAAGGGCAAAGGTTCTATGATCAGAAGCACTCTGTTTAAAACCATTCTGCCACTTTCAGCTATTGACCTCAGGCAAATTTCCTCTCTCTCTCTTTGCTTCAGTTTCTTTATCTGTAAAATGGGAAACATATTTGAGTCATAAGATTATAAAGGATTTAGTGAGTTAACATGTATAAAGTAATTTGAACATGACTTCACATAGATGTAAGCACTCAAATGGTAGCAATTCTATAATATTGTATTTCTATTCAGGGAAATCAAGACTGAGCTATGTGTGTGGAATTAATCATTCTAAAGTGAGGCAGTAGGTCTTTAACTTCCATAAATGATAGTTGAGTTCATACAATGTGCTAGACTTTGGGCTAATGAAGACACAGCATCTGCTTATGGGGACCACCAATCTGTTTTAGAGGGTTATTGCCATTGGATTTGCTAACACGTTTAGGCTACTGAAATGAATTCCCTTTGACTTGCAGGAGGATATTGACAAAGCCGTGAGGGCCGCAAGAAAGGCTTTTCAGATCGGCTCTCCATGGCGTACTATGAATGCTTCAGAGAGAGGGCGGCTAATCTACAAGTTAGCTGACTTAATTGAAAGAGATCGTCTTCTCCTGGCAGTGAGTATTAACCAAACTAGACAGGTAGAGAGATGTCTAGAAAGCATTCATTGTTTGGATTGGTGAGTGGCTTTGGTTTTAGTGATCCCTGCGTGCTCTCTACAAACAAAATGAAAAGACTTCTACCAGCTCCCGTATAGAGATTGTACATACCATTGAGCTTATTCTCAAAGAGGAAACTGCACGCTAGTTCAGGATGATGTTAATTTCTACTCCTAGAATAGATTCTACAGGCTAAACCTTGGCAAGCCCCAAGTTAAAGCCACTTAAACAAATTTCATTTCTCTATTCTAGAATTCCTTAGAGCCTTTAACAAGGTCACATGCAGTAAATATCCTGGAATAATATGCTGGGTTTCTCCAATTTATCTGACCACTGAACTCTTTTTGTGGAAAGTGTCATAGAATTTATCAAAGGTGCCCAAATATTTCTCTAAAATAGATTTACTTGTCTTTAAGCTAGTCCACCCAGAAACTTACTAAATGGCTACTTTTCCCCTCCTGAAATGTCTATGTTCACAGTGGTCTGGATTAAATGATGTTCTTCTTACAGGTGATAAAGGTGAACAATAAAGAAAAAAATCCAGTTATTTATGTATTTTTAAAAATTGTATTTTTATGTATATTGCTTTAAAAAAAAAAAGAACGTCTGGCAGTTAGATGAGTCAGCAAGTAAAATGGGTGGAGTGTTTCCTTATTTTCTTTTCAATTAGGCATTATCGTAAAGCCAGTTGCAAACAAACAAATACCAAGATCAAGTTTCAGAGCAAATTCTTATTACCTTTAGAATCTTATACTGACAGTAACAAAAAGCCCATATAGATACTTTTAAATCAACTTGAGTGATTATAGTTCATCAAAGAACTATTTATTATTCAAAGGTTCAGTGTGAGTCAAAGCATGCAAAAATATGGAGTTAGAAGTTATGCACAATAAAATTACATTAACCAAAATGTCCTGTAGGAAGAAAGCAGAATTTGCTAAAACGTGCCTTCTCTTATTTAACTCTTCTGTGGATTATAGAGTGCTTGCTGCCTCTGTCAGCGTAAGATCCTAAGGGGGAAAAAAGAGCAGGCACACAAAAAATCATCTTTGATAAAGTTTTGGGATGGCAGTCAGCGTAACGCAGAGACAGAAGACTATATAACAAATGAGGAACAGTTTCAACAGCTTTTCACCTGTACATTCCTGCCCTGGCAGGACATGAGATCCCAAAGAGCTCTTAGAGCTCCTGCCAAAGGAAAGGAAGAAAAGAAACTAGGTCATCCGATAGATGACTAGCGCACTGGACCAGAAAACGTTACATTTTTCCAGCCTGACCATTCAAACAATAATTATGACAGTAGTGGCAAAACTGGGAGTTTCACCGTTCAAAGTTCTGCTAAAGAAAACTCATGAATGGAATATCCAGGGATCACTGAGGTTTGTGTACATGGGTTGTATCCGGATGCAATACAAAAATAAAAAGTGATCATCGAGGCACCATTCATAGTCACTACATTGTCCCACAGTGGTATTTATACAATAAGTGAAATTTTACTGGGCCTCTGATCCAACTTAGGAAACTAGGTGCCATTCACTCTCACCAACTATGTGTCTTTCAAATTGGAACTGATTCTAGAAAGCTGTCCAGCCAGAGGACATTCAGAATGAGATAAAAGGAATGCTAGGGTATAGAATTGGGAATCTTAACTGTCCTTTATCTGGATCTTGTGATGTGACCTTAAGCAAGTCTAAGCAAGTCATTTTTACTCTTTTTGTTTTGTTCTGTTTTTACCCCCTTTGTAGAAAGAAAAGGTTATACAAGATAACTTACAAGGTTTTTCTATTTCCCAATTCTCTAGCACATGCTTATTGAAAGTACTAACTCTCGATTTTTTAATCGAAAATATTTGTAAAAGTTTATGTTTGAGGTTTGATTTCCTTTTCAGACAATGGAATCAATGAATGGTGGAAAACTCTTCTCCAGTTCCTATCTGATGGATTTGGGAGGTTGCATCACAACCTTGCGCTACTGTGCAGGGTGGGCTGACAAGATCCAAGGTCGCACAATACCCATTGGTGAGTAGTTTTGAGAAACCACCAGGGGAGAGGGTAGGTAAGAGGCAATTGCTGTACACTGAATTATTCCAGACTCTCTCTTTTAAAGACATCAGCCAAAAACGCAGACTGATTTTCTCTTTGACTTTGAGACAAGGCAGCTCTGAGCCTGGAAGTTCTGGGAATATCTATCAATTTTTTTTTCAAATTGTTGCAGCATAATCATGCAGAAGATTCCACTACTGATATTTTAGAAAATACTCAAGTAAGAACATTCTTATGCCCACAATCACTGAATTAGAGCAACTGTCTCTCTAACCGCCCACGCTTTTCATAGTTGGCCTCGGATGATTTACTTTGTATTCTGATAGTGAAATGTACACCCTTTCTATAATGTAATTATTTAAGTGTCTTTGCCGTTCCCGTGTGAGGCAGTTATGGTCATCCGTGCCTGTTCTCACTCAGTAGAGTCACAGTAGATTAATTCAACAAACCAGTTCACACTGATTTATTTTAAGTAGCTTCAAAGCGAGATGAGATTGTGTTTATAGCTCAGTTTAAGAATTTGCGTGACAAAATGCGTATGTATGTGTTTCAGTATTTTAACAGATAATGCTAATGGGAGAGGAATATAAAAAAGCATCTTGGGAAAACATTATGGGTAGAATTTAATTCATATACATTTACTGGCTCTAGAACTGCAACACCCTCCAGGATTGGCCCTAATGGGCCTTTTCTTTCTTTCTTTTTTTTTTTTTTTTTAAGATTTTATTTATTTATTTGACAGAGAGAGGGAGATCACAAATAGGGAGAGAGGCAAACAGAGAAAGAGAGGAAAGCAGGCTCCCCGCTGAGCAGAGAGCCTTATGGGGGCCTGGATCCCAGGACCCTGAGATCATCACCTGAGCCCAAGGCAGAGGCTTAACCCTCAGAGCCACCAAGGCGCCCCCTAGAGGCCTTTTCAATCTAAGTCAAGCATCCAGCAGGTTAAAAACAATCTCCAGGAATTAAAAGGGGACAATGAGAACATGGTATTAAGAAGAAATGAGGCTATTGTAGAAATTCTTGCTTTTTAACCATTGACAAAATGGGAGAAATAAATACAAATAGACTTGATAAGGAGCTTTCTTGCTAGGATAGCCAAGAAACTTCTGTGGGAATGAGAACAGAACAAAACAGAACAAAAAGCACAATGTAACCTCATCAAACTTTGAGGCATATGAATCAATCAAGTCCAGATTGCGAAACAGTGTATTTTACTTCTGGCATTTTCGTTTCTCTTCTCTTCTTTTCCTTTGTTTTCTTTTTCTTCCTTCCACCCTCCCCCCCTTTCTTTCTTTTGTTCTTGAAGATATTTGCTTTGATTGTTTGGTAGGCCAAGGGGAAAAAAAGCACCTTTCAGAATAAGCCAGTAGCCTTGTAGGGAGATATTTTTTAATTCAACTCTTTTCTAATTTTGTTATTTTTACTTCAAAAATTCTACCATTACTTATAGAACTGTCAGAAACAGAACTCTAACAGTTACTGTTAGCCACACACCTCGTGCCTTTCTTCTTAAGTAAACTGCGAGAATGAGGATACTTTAGAAATTAGCCCTTCTACAAGATGAGAGAATTAAATATCTTTCAGATACATTCCGGTTTTGCCTCTTTGCCCTGACCTACATCAGTTTTACAGTTCCTCTTATTTCAAATTACTATTGCAGGGCGTGATTTTTCATTTTGTAAGCAGTTGGAGATATGGGGGTTATTTTTATTTCTTTATTTGTTGTTTTTGTTTTCAGTTATTGTCTCTACCTTCCTCTCACATCAACCCCAAAGACCATTCCATGAATTTCAAGCATATTTGTCCATAAGTGATTGTGTGTTTTATTTTCCAGATGGAAACTTTTTTACTTACACAAGACATGAGCCTGTTGGTGTATGTGGCCAAATCATTCCTGTAAGTTGGTTTTCTGTATCATTTCCAGGCCTAAAAAAGAAAAAAACAAAAACAAACAAAAAAACGAATTCTAATTCTATTTCATTTGGTAAAGAAGTTTTCTGCAGCATATAGGGATTCTTAGATATTTGCTAAGTGTGGAGCAAATATAATAACAAATGAGCTTAGGTTTTTTGTGACTGAACTCTGGAGATGAATGAGGTAGTCCAGAAATATATCTATATTGTGGGGTATCAGCTGAGTGTGTTTTGATATTAGAGCATTGACCATTCACTCTATGGCTCATTTCTAAAAAGCTTTTATATACTCTTTTGAAGACCCACACTTCACATGTATGTAGCAAAGCAGCCACCATTGGCTTCTCTGTGGCAGGACACCATTTTAGCAAAGTAGTGTGGCCTACTACTCTCCAACACTTTTTATCTTCTCATTGAGACTTCCATCCTGGAGAAGAGTAGCAACCAGTGTTTGAGTCCTAAGTGCATTTTTTAAAGTAAAGTGGAAGAAACTATTGGGAGCACTATGTGAAATTTGTCCCACCTTTCATTGTATTTTTAAGCAGAATCATGAAGGTTTTCTTTTAAACCCCAAAATAGGAGACTGTCTAAATGATTTCACTGACATATTCAAAGAAGCCAAATAAAAAGATGGTAAAGTATTCTGAAGCTTTTAGATGGGGAAGGGTTAATGACTTGTCTTTTACTCCAGTGAGATTGAAATGCATCCATAGACACATTTTGAATGAAATTGTTCATTAGTTCAAAAATCTCAATAAAACGTACACAATCCTGAATACTAGTAACAGCTAATATTTGTTGCATGCCTATTATGAACCCATCACTCTATTAAACCTTTGGCCCATTTTCTTGAAGGATCCTCAGGATAACCTTTTGAAGTAGAGAAGATTTTTATCAGCATTTGAAGTTGATGAAATCATGCATGGAGAGCATTTAACTTGTCTGAGCTCACTGGGCTGGTCAGTGATTGAGCTGAGATTTGAACCAAGTTCTTAGCCACTAGACTTTTTGTCTTTAGCGAGATATTTTTCTTGGAAATAAACACTGTTGCTACTACTACTACACACACAACTTTTATTGTTGAAATATAGTTGATGCCTAGTGTTATATTAGCTTCAGGTCATTGCTAAATATTCTTGGGTACGTGATTGTGACAAATGATCTATAAGGAAGGAGGAATAATTACACTTTTCAAAGATGTGCAGATAACTTACAATATGTTTAACAGTCAGGCTTGGTTTTTAAATGATGAAGTATTATTTTTTTCCTGCAGTAGATGAAGAACTCAAAATAACAACACTTAATAAAATTTCATGGCTCTCTTTCACTCCCATCCCGTATCTAGTTTATTTGAAGCTTTCCAGCATTTATGAGTTGCTTTTGGCAATGAACCTAATTTGAAAACACCAGTTGATTACGCAAAACTACCAGAAGTAGTATTTCACATCTCTAGGTAGTGAATAATGTAGAAGTTAGATTGGCAAATGTGGCTTTCAGCAATACAAAGAATCGATTGTTTCCTGTTGCTTTCTAGTGGAATTTCCCGCTGGTCATGCTCATTTGGAAGATAGGGCCTGCCCTTAGCTGTGGAAACACAGTGGTTGTAAAACCTGCAGAGCAAACTCCTCTCACTGCTCTTCACGTGGCATCTTTAATCCAAGAGGTAAGTTTCCCAGATCAAAATATGCATGAGAACACAGGAGCCCTCCTTTACGGTGTGAAGACCTCACTTGGTGCTGCTGTAAACCACCGGCCAGTGACCCTCTCCAGATGAGAACTCATCGACTGTGACCGCCCACTGACATTTTCAGCCCTCAGCCAACATGAGCTTCCACCTAAATGGAGGCGAGAAGCCAGACTCAAAAGCTTCCTGTCAAATAGTCACCTTATGATCACTTTTCTTTTTGTTTCCTTAGCTTAACTCATGGATGCAAAGTCGTGTTGAAATCTATGAATCTTTCTTTTTTTTTTTTTTAAGATTTTTTTTATTTATTTGACAGAGAGAAACACAGCCAGAGAGGGAACACAAGCAGGGGGAGTGAGAGAGGGAGAAGCAGGCTTCATGCCGGGCAGGGAGCCCGATGTAGGACTCGATCCCGGTTCTCCGGGATCATGACCTGAGCTGAAGGCAGTCACTTAACCAACTCAGCCACCCAGGCGCCCCCCGATGAATCTTTCAAATATTAGGATGAACATTGGTTTTTGTAGCTGGCTCTAGTGGCCTGGAGGTTCTGCAGAACTTTTTTAAACAAGTCCCTCCGAAGGTTGGAGGCCTCTGTGTTTACTTATAATATTGGGCCACATAGTTTTTAAACATATCTATCCACAAGGGAACATGTTTATGTCTCTGTTTTCTCTGCATTTACCTTCTTGCTCAAACACTAGCCGGGGGCGGGGGGGGGGAGCACATGAAATTGATTTTCATCAACTATCCAGATTGGGTTACTATCTTTTTTCTTGCAATTTATTGCCCTTTGTCCTTGAGATCTTTCCAGAACTTAAAAGCCAGGTTTTAGTTACTAGAAAAATTTTAAAAATCTGAACCTAAATCTTAAAACTATGCTTCACTTCAAATGAATTTTTAAAAAAGGCAAAAAAGTTGTCAAAATAGAGCATTTTGATACCAATAACATGAACTTTTAATATGCCCATCTCAGGTACACTGTTTTCTACCTGCTCATTCTTTAACCAGGAATGAAATCAATCCGTGAAGCTTAGTCATGCACGGGAGGACAGTTCTTATCTAATGTCTTACTGATTAAATATTGCCAGTAGGAATTTGCAGTGCAGTTGGAACACTCTGAACAATCAATAGCTAGAAACTGAAAATGAAGGTCCTTTTAGTTTCTTGATTTTGCCAGTAGGATAATAATTGCATTGTTTTCCTTCTGTGTGAGTAATTTACCAAGCTTTTTACACACACTAACTTTCTGAGTTACTGTTATGAAATCTGAGGCAGCCGTCACTGGGGCAATGATCCAGAAAATTCAAACATGGACAGTCCCCCTCATCTCCCCCTGAGGAGAAACACTTCCTCAGTAACATAACTTGGGAGGTTATTTTAAGTGGGCTACGAAATGAAATAATAGTAATACCATTTAAATGAATCTCTCTTGGTAGAGAAACTCATAAGCTTAGCATAGAGAGGTGGCTTTAATCTCAGACACTCCTCTTTTTTTCATAGAATTAAATTCTCGGTTCTCTCATAACCATTTTACTTTTTATCCTCAGGCAGGTTTCCCTCCAGGAGTAGTGAACATTGTCCCTGGCTATGGGCCTACGGCTGGCGCGGCCATTTCTTCCCACATGGATATAGACAAAGTGGCCTTCACAGGATCCACGGAGGTAAGTAACATTAGTTACTTGGGCCAGTAGTGCAGAAGGTCTGCAACCCCAGCTGTCAGAAACATGTTTTGTGTCACTGTTTATAGGCCGACATTTCTCTAAAACAGAAGTTCCTTCTAATGATTTTTTTTCCTTATTCCAGCCTTCGCACATGTTTATACAGCATGAGCAGATGTGGTTGAGATGAAGTGGGGTACCTATCACGCACTCAGCCTGCATGAAACTGTGTTTAGTGTGTGTATTACCTTCCCTGACAAGAAATACAGCCGATGAGACCCTGTTGTATGATTAGCGTGGTTTATGATAGAAAATCTAAATTAGGCTGCAGTGATTTGTATGAATGAGTATAATCGTACCCTGTAGATTATGGAAATTAAGTAGCGAAGCATCACCTTAGGCTCCTTGCTTGGGGCTCTGTCTTTCCTGGTCATTCTGAAAGGGACCCAGCAGCTCAGCGCTCTGAGGGTTACTGCTGCCTTAGCCTAACTTTTATGTCTCTCTGGCTCCAGCTGGACTTTGCAGAAGGTTAAAGAACAGGGTCTCATCCATGGGTACTGCAAGAGGAGGCAGGAGGGAGAGGAAGAGGGAACCGCCTAGGAAGTGGAGTTTGGGAGAATGGATTCCCATCTATCCAGATGATTTTCCATTGCAAGTAAAAAGAAAGTGGTAAAATAATACTGTATGAAGCAAAAAACAATGTGAGTCCTGTTGGATTATGTGACATTGTGAGATGTTCAGGCCAAACCTCTTACTGGTATATGGTATAAAGGACGAAAAATGAGAAGAGCTCCTTCTCATAAAGCTGATGTTATACATGAAATACAAGACAGGAGGGATAAGATACTAGAAGATCTGTACAAACTGCTTGCTCTGAGGGCATTCACAGGAAGGAATGACGATGTCTACATAGGTGTGAGAACCCGCTCTGAATTTTGAAGAGTGGTTACTTTTTACAACTCCCCAGAGATTGAGAAGCAAGAAGAACATTCCAGATAATGAGAGAGGCTAATTTGATTATTTTATATTCCTAAGTAGCCACTCCAGTATAAAGAAACATTTACATGGAGAACAGAAGTGATGGAAAATAAAATTTTATTTTCCTTGATTTTTTAAAACCAGATAAATACAAAAATACTTCTTATGTTTCATAGACACAGAACAGAAAAGGTTTACATTCTACAGATCCCTCACTGAGGTAAGGGAAAATGCATCCTGCATTTAGGATTCTGTGGACAAAACAACTGGGAATGAGACCTAAAAATAAGTTAAAAAATGGTGAAGTCACAGATCAAAATCACAGCAGAAGAGGTAAAGGCAGGAAGGTACAAATTCCTCAGCCTAGCATTCTAGACCTCCATGCACATTTCTTGCTCTAGATCCCGTGCCCACTCATTCTCCAGTTTATCTGATCCCATCTCTAGAGCCACTACCTGTTTGTCTTCACCTAGCTCTGGACCCCTATGCCCTTTGGGGTACTTTACCTGTTAAAAATGGAGAAACCCAGAGATTAAAAGACCCGGGAACATCTGGGTTCAAATTTTGACTCTACCCCATTAAGCAGTGTGTCTTCCAAATGTTAAGTATCATTGCTACATTTGCATTTCTCATTTATAACGAGAATAATAATACCTATCTTATTGTACAGAATACAGTTGAAGGAGCTAATGAGTAGTAAAATATTGGGCACCCAATAGGGTATTCAAATGTTTTTTTCATTCCTCCAGGCTTTTGCTCACTCGTGGCCACACCTACTCTAATATGGCTTCCACCACCTGCTATCTCTGTTCAGGGGCATCCTGAGTTTTGACCCCCCCACCCATCTGTGTTCCCCATTGTCCATGATCTATACTTATGTTAGCTCATGTCTATTGCTTTAGCATGTATCTCTGTCTTTGCCAATCATCCTCAGAGACTATCTTATTCACTCTTATGTGCAAAAACCAGTACAGTAACTACTTCTGAGCAAGTATTAAATAATTAAGTGTAACTAAGATGATTTTAGAGGCAACACAGAAAAATCAGTCTTTCTGGGCTGTCTTTTAGCTTCCAGTTTGTTACTTGGCAGAGACTAGGAAACTGGCCAAGTGCCATGAAAGAAACAAACAATGGATTATACTTTTGTGGTCATGGTAGCAATGACCCTCTTTCTAAAAATGTTTCTGGCAAGGTAAGAATTTTAATGTCCTATTAGATTCACTTAAAACAGACTAAAACGAAATAAACAACAGAATCCAATCCACATTGTGCAGGATGTGGTAAATTAGACCATTTTCATGAGCACTTGCTACTTCTGCCCCACATGGCCATGTGACAATATCAAGGAACATACTGCTTACCATAGTCTTGAAAATTCTTATCTTTCTTCATTGCAGACCACTTTAAGAAAAATGATGACCTTTCATTTTTTTTCCAAGTAAGGGAATAAAATCATGGGACAAAAATTGATGTCTCCTTGTTTTGGCTTTAACTAGACCTTTCAAAACTCAACAAACCTTTTATTTCCCATCAAAACTTGTACTAAGCAAAAGTGTAACCTTCCTCCCCTACTCATACTTCTGACCACTCTTCATTCTAGTTCTTTTGACATCTGTAGCTTTTAGAAAAATACCTCTGATCGCATTTCCTTCCCTGAGACAAAAATTATCTACTTTAATAAAGTTTCTCCAGTAAATATTTCTAAGCTAAAAAAAAAAAAAGATGCAGAAATAATTTGGAGAATTCAAAGGAGGAAAAGAAAATAATATTATATAGAAAATAAAAGATTTTTAGTCATCATCTTAAATGAAAATTTAATAAGCATATGGAAGAAGGAAAATGGTATACAAAAAAAATTTCAGACTAGATTTCCCCACCACAAGTCTACCCTTAGGTTCTTTTTATTAACCTATATTAAAGGATTTGATTTCGCACATGACATCTTTAAGATAAAAAACACTGGAAGATTCATTATTGCTCTGCTATGTAAGGCACAGTAGCAGTCAGTTCAATAACCACATAAAATTCAAACATTGGCTCAGCAAGCACCTACTTCTCTTTTGTTCAGTCGGGAGAGAAACTTTTTATTAAAATTTGATGTGTCAAATCAGGGAAAAAAGCAGAAGCAAGATAAAATGAATGATCTTTCAAAAAGAAAAGCAAAAATCATTTAGGACATTAGGACTTCAATAAAAATAGTAAAGAGGAAAGAGTTATAAAGCAGTCCAAATTTTAGAGATGGAAAAATAAAACAACTACAGAAAATAATCTTGATGGGACATGATCCACAAAGAAAAAAATGAAAACAATGTCTTTCTCTGAAGAGAGGCAAGTAGCATTAAAGAAGAAACCAGAACAGTAGGATTCCAGCTAACTGAAGCAGCAGCACAGAGCACAGATCCAGTTTCTTTGTCCTAGCTCCAGGGTTCAAAGAAGTGGAGGGAGAAAGGAAGGAAGGAAGG
>PITA01013972.1:0-55425 GCA_004023965.1 Spilogale gracilis
GTTAAGACCATACTTTCTCTGAGCTATGTAGCATTTTTAGGTGTGTTATGTAGTATAATAATTATAAAGAATATTATTTATAAAACAATCCAGCATAACCTAATGTTTGATTTATCATATATCTTTTACTTAAGAAGTTATGCAATACTTCTTAAGGAAGTAACTCATTATTTATTAGGTAATAATAATAAGGTAAAAGTCAGGAA
The DNA here is from genome assembly GCA_004023965.1 of Spilogale gracilis. Lineage (NCBI taxonomy): Eukaryota > Metazoa > Chordata > Mammalia > Carnivora > Mephitidae > Spilogale > Spilogale gracilis. The sequence continues at coordinate 207 of PITA01013972.1, forward strand.
CTGTGGTATAACACACTACTAAGAATATAGTCTTTATATTCTCTTATCTTCATTTGAGTGTCAGCTTCAGCAGTAATTAGGAATAAGAGTACAAGTCAGTTCTCTGGTCTATAAAATGGGTTAAGATAATATGTAATTGTAAGGATAACACATTTATTTTGTTCAGGACCAAAGCAATCTATAGTAGGTATTCATTAATGGCTTATTTCTGTGGCCCTGATAAAATCACTTGCATGTGATTTGAATTTTTTACTATATAAACATTGCTCCCAAGAAATTGTTTTTCTATTACATGATTTATTGAGGTGTTTTTTGAGGGGGAGTGGAGAGGCCAGATAAAATGTCTAAGTATTTATCCTCCTTAGGTGTTTATCATTACTTCTTAGAAAGTAATAGGATTTTATGAATTGGATCTGTTTTCATGTATTAAAATAAAATATTTTTAAATAGTTTCAGTTTAGAAGCTATTTTTAAAATCTGCTTCCAAATATAGAATTTATATTTTTATAGGCCAATATTCTGCTTGAATCAAAGTTAAAAAAAATTTCACAGCACATAAACCATCTAGAAATAGTAATAGTATGTGAAATGATTTGTAAATAAATACAAGTTTGTTTTGAAATTTGTAGGTTCTTTAATCATAGGTAATCATTCAGTTTTTTTATTTACTGAGTTTTATGCTAAAATATTTTTGAGGGCGCCTGGGTGGCTCAGTAGGTTAAAGCCTCTGCCTTCGTCTCAGGTCATGATCTCAGGTTCCTGGGATCGAGGTCCGCCTTGGGCTCTCTGCTCAGCAGGGAGTCTGCTTCCTCCTGTCTGCCTGCCTGCCTCTCTGCCTACTTGTGATCTCTCTCTCTGTCAAATAGATAAAGAATTTAAAATAAAAATAAAAATAAAATAAAACATTTTTTAGTTAAATATACATACCATTTTTGCCAATGGAAAAACATAATTAACAATGTGATTATTCTAATAGTTGGTTAAACTGATGCTTATTATTTTGTGTGAATTTAAAAATAGTTTAAGTAATCATTCTTTAACATTTAATACAAATTTTAACTCAAAATATTTTTTCAAGTTACCTTTACCTACACAGTCCAATAAAAATTAAAAGACATTATTAGTGTTAAGGGTGTTTAAAGAGATTAAATCTGAACTTATGCAAGTTTATAAACATTATAACTGTGTACCTCATGTATGCACAAAATGTGATTGAAATGCTAAGAGATTTATTCATTAGTACATTAAATTATGAAGTTACAATGTTTGATCTCTTTTATCTGGTTTCACATCCTTTTAGATTATTTTTTCACCTTCATGATATGAATAATATCATCTATTTCAGTCTTTATCATCAAACTCTGAGCAAAGATGGGAGTTATGTAAGAATTCTTAAGTCATTCTAATGGTGGTCAAGGTCAGAAGTAGCATTTAAGAAACAAGCATGATATCCAAAACTTGTTTATTAGAAGCAAAAACTGTATCCTCAACTAACAAATAAACATAATGTGCTTTCTCACATCCTTTCTTTTTTCTATTCACCATTTTATTTTATTTTTCTCTCTGTCATTTCCCAAAACAGCAGAGTGTTAAATCATTATATAATTGTTAGAAATGTTACCATTTGCTATGGAAATTATTTTTTTATTCTGCCCTATTGTTTGCCCTGTAGTGGGGAGATATTAGATATATGCTAATCTTTCATGATATTTCTTTAAATAGTTCTGTGCAAAGATTATTTGCTGGTGAAATGTTACAGTGCTATTACACAGTTTTGTAAATTTAGGAAAGCATTCTGACTTTAAATCAGAATCCAACCAGAAAGTTGAGTTCATTCACAAAAAGTGATCTGAAGTCATACCTATGATATGCACCAACATCTTCTCAAAAGTAATTAATTCTTAATCTACTTTGATACTTGGGAAATTTGGGAATCATAGTTGTTGCCATTAAATGTGTCCATATTAATTTTATGCTTGAAAATGTTTGAGGCAGATGTTCCATTTACCCTGAAGAAGCTGGAAAATTATCTCAGTTAAATTTTCCAAAAAGCACATCTGTGTGTCCATTACACACACACACACACACATACACACACATACACACACACACACACACACAAACACATCTTGCTTAGCAGGAGGTTGGAGGTGGCAATTTTAAAATAAGACTACTCTGTTCTGTGAATTCTAGTAGGTAATTATGTCATAGAAAGGCAAGTACGTATAGATGAGCACCAGTAATTCATAAATTTAGATCAATCATAATCCCAAAAGATTTAAAGTCAACCATTTATATAATGGTTTTTGTCAAGTTGATCATAACATATCATTTCTGTGATAATCCAATAGCAGGATCACCAAATAAGGCATAGTGCCCATCTATACTCATTTGCATCAACTGAAACACATGGTTTTTTGATAGTTGAAGGTTATAAAAAGACATAATAGTGATTCAAACTATAAGAAAAAATAATTTTTAAAATGTTTTTATTTACTTATTTGATGGGGCAGGGGAAGAGTACATAAGCAGGGGGAGCAGCAGGGGAGAGCAAGAGAAGCAGGCTCTCTGCTGAGTGGGCAGCCTGGTGTGGCACTCAATTTCAGGACCCCAAGATCATGGTCTGACCAAAGGCAGACCATTAACTGACTGAATCTGTCAGGCACCCCAAGATAATAATTTTTGCAGTATAGCTGACTAATCTGTCAAACAACCCTTCTAACAAATTCTGACCTTCAAAATTATAAATCTCTAAAGTCTTTATGGGATAATATCTTGGTTATTAATGTTAAGATCATTCCATTCATCCCATCAACAATTTGCAGAGTCAAAAAGACCAAGAAGTGACAAAATATGAAGTAATCTATGTTGATCATTACAGTCCCTGACAAGATGAAACAGAGCATATCAATGAGCATTTACATATTGTCTTGCCTAAATTCTTGTTTTTTTATAGAATGCAGTATTTGTATTTATTTGTTTAGAGAGTGAGTGGAGAGGGGCAGAGGGAGAGAGAGAGAAAGAGAATCTTAAATGGGCTCTATGCCTCATAAAGGGCTGCATCCCACAACCCGGAGATCAGGACCTGAACTGAAATTAAGAATCAGATGCTTGGGTGCCTGGGTGGCTTGGTGGGTTAAGCCTCTGCCTTTGGCTCAGGTCATGATCTCAGGGTCCTGGGATCGAGGCCCGCATTGGGTTCTGTGCTCAGCAGGAAGCCTGCTTCCTCCTCTCCGTCTGCCTCCCTCTCTGTCTACTTGTGATCTCTCTCTGTCAAATAAAAAATAAAATTAAAAAAAAAAAAAGAATCAGATGTTTAAACACCTGAGCCACCCAGACACCCCCAGTATTTGTATTTAAAGAGATAGAGTGCTATGTAACTAGAAGCTAAGAATCTGGCTCGATTAAAATCTTCACATACATTGTTTTCCTTAAGACTTTTGTTGATTATTGCTATGAACAATTCTGAGAAGGCTGCTTTTTTGCACAAAATTCCCTTTATTTCTCTCAAGTTTTCTAAGTGCTTTAAAGATGCTTTTGTTTTAAGCCATTAATTAATATGGCACATTTTTCCTGGGACATATTGTGTCATTTTAATGACTCAGTATTAATATGCATTTTATTTAATCTCTAGAATTATGTCATTGCTAATTTGTGTCATTTGTTTTATTTTTTGTTTGCTGGGGACCAGCCTCAGCAGAGATGTGGGTCCAGAACCATGGGATGTCTGGCGGGCAAAATAATGACATGGACACGGAGATCTGATGCAAGCTGACAGACTGAGGTCAGTCAGGAGAGACCTATGAAGCAGGCTTAGGCTCAGGCTCTGGCTGTCTAGGTCTGGCGCTGGCTGTCTAGCTCTGGCTCTCTAGCTCTGGCTCTGGCTCTGGCTCTCTAGCTCTGGCTCTGGCTCTGGCTCTCTGGCTCTACTTCTGGCCTCTGGGCTCTCTCGCTTTGCAGACTCTCTGGCTCTGCTTCTGTCTCTCTGGCTCTCCTTTTTCTCTGTTTCTGTCTCTCTTGCTCTCTGCTTCTTGCTTTGCAGGCTCTCCACCTTTTCCTTTGCCTCTGGCTCTGCCTTTGTGTCTCTTGACTGTCAAGGGTCCCAGTCTTTTATTATATTCAAAAGTGAGGAAGTTGGGTGGTGCAGTTAAATCTTTAACTGCTTTTGCACCTGCCCTAGAGACAGGATTAGTATTGTTACTGCAGGGAACAGAGTGATTGTTTAAACTCAGAAGCTGGGGCACCTGGGTGGCTCAGTTGGTAAGCAACTGCCTTCGGCTCAGGTCATGATCCTGGAGACCCAGGATTGAGTCCCACATTGGGCTGCCTGCTCGGCGGGAAGCCTGCTTCTCCGTCTCTCCCTCCCCCTGCTTGTGTTCCCTCTCTCGTTGTGTTTCTCACTGTCAAATAAATAATAAAATCTTAAAAAACAAATAAACAAAAAACTCACGGAAGCTGAGACCATTGAGGCAGAGGGATCAAGGAATACAGATAAGAGATACAGAGATATGATTACCAGGAGGAGGATTAAATGGAACAATATGTCTTGGATAAGCACACAAAGGACATATTGCCCCGGCCCACAGGGTACATGGCTTTCTGGATTCTTGGCGGGGGAATCCTGGAGGGACTTTCATTCACATTTACGGATACCTCCACCGAAGTTTCTGGTGGCTTAGACTTGGCAGGAAGGGTGGATTATGCACCACCCCCGACATCTGTTTATTTCTTCAACATAGAGTAGTTAAATTTTTCTGAGCTAGTTACTGCTCATGTAGAGTAGTAACTGGAGACGACTGCAGTGCTCAACACTAGGGGTTATCACTCATACTGTAGCATGGGTAAATGTCAGCCCCTATGGTTATGAAATGTTTGCTCATCTATGGAAGCTTTTGAAACTAGGGCTGTGTTGAAGGCTAGCTGCAATTATTTTTATACTCCATTAATTAGAATGAACAGCCTTAACCATTACTTTTCCACAGGTAACTGAATTTTTGTCCTACTTTAGAAATAATAGAAATGTCTTAATGCTTAACTAAAATTCATGCAGCATATAAGTATATAATGAATAATCCACTACAATATGTTCATCTGTAAACCAACATAAACATCTTTCTCATTCCATTCTGCTGACTCCCTTTTAGAGGAAACCACTATCCTGATTCTCCTCATCTTTTTAATAATGTTTTGTTGTTGCAATGTTTCATGTACCTTATGTAAAAGTTAGCTATAAAATATTCTCTTTTTTTTTAAGATTTGATTTATTTATTTGACAGAGAGAGAGATCACAAGTAGGCAAAGAGGCAGGCAGAGAGAGAGAGGGAGAGGCAGGCTCCCTGCTGAACAGAGAGCCTGATGCAGGCCTTGATCCCAAGACCCTGAGATCTATGACCTGAACCGAAGCAGAGGCTTTAACCCACTGAGCCACCCAGGTGCCCTAAAATATACTGTCTTAATAGAGAATTGGTTGAAAAGATATTAGGGTTACATAAGAATGCTCTAGAGCACTGAGATTAATTCTGCAGTGTTAATGATGAATGCATATGATTCAGTAATATTTTAGTAGTATTTTAGTAATATTTTCCTTCTGTAGAAAGACTCTCAGATATACATTGACCCTCAAAAATTTTTCAACCTCTGATTTTAGACATGTATTGAAAGTAGGAAAAGAATGAAATTTATTTCAAGGACTCTGAAGTCCCCATTTTTTACCAAAAATGTAAAAAATTAAATTTTTTGGACATACAGATTTAGAAGAAATGGTAGAAAAAGAAGTAATGCAGTGATATGCACATTTAAATCTGTAATATAAAATTTGATGTAGATATCTTATGACTATGACATGTTTCTCTGTTAGATATTCTGTTTTTATCCATTACATAATTACATACTTTTGCCCTCACCTCTAATCATCTTGTAACTCATTCTTATATAAAATATATACTTCAGTCCCATAAAATGAAGGATCAATACTTATGTCTCATCTAGATACATTTGTAACATTGGTATATATAACCTGAAAATGAAGCATTGTATATTTTCTAATGAGAATTTACCAAATCCATATTTTGCCAGAGGTACATTTTTAAATTTAAATTATAATAAACATTTTGGAAGACTAGTATAGTACAATTTATTCCTATATTATGTTCTAAAATCACCATGTGAGGGTGCCTGGGTGGCTCAGTTGGTTAGGCGTCTGCCTTCAGCTCAGTCATGACCTCAGAGTCCTAAGATGGAGCCCTACATTGGGCATCCTGTTCAGAAGGCAGTTTGCTTCTTCCTCTGTCCCTCCCCTCCACTCAGGCTCACTTGCATGCTCTCTCTCTCTCTCTCTCTCTCTCTCTCCCTCTCTCTCTCTCCCTCTCTCCCCCTATCTCAAATAAACAAAATCTTTAAAAATAATAATAAATAAATAAAATCACTATCTGAATCAAAAGTAATATATTAGAAGTAAAGGAACTCATAGGTATTAGTATTTGATTTTGTAAATAATACATGGATAAATGAATAGTATGTACAATGATGAATAGTGTATGAAGAAGATAATAGAGGTGCCTGGGTGGCTCAGAGGGTTAAGCCTCTGCCTTCAGCTCAGGTCATGATCTCAGGGTCCTGGGATCGAGTCTCACATCGGGCTTTCTGCACGGCGGGGAACCTGCTTCTTCCTCTCTCTCTGTCTGTCTCTCTGCCTATTTGTGATCTCTCTCTCTCTCTGTCAAATAAATAAATAAAATATTTAAAAAAAGAAAAGATAATAAATATAAATATTTAAATAAAAATATACAAAATATTACTATTATATTGGCTATTAGCTACTATGACTGACTAAATTAAATATTTTACTTATTATGAAACATTACACATACACATTGAGATTAAGATAATCTCAAAGGGTACATATATATGTTCATATTATATATAGCTTTATTTTATATAATGCCAAATAAATATGTGAAATATTTATGTAAAATGTGCCAAATAGTATTTTCAACATGAATTGATATTAAGTACAGAATAATTTCCTATATTTTTTCCTTATGAATGTCATCATGTACAAAATCCTCCCTATAATGTCACAAGAAGTACTTGTAATATTTATGCCAGGTTGTATCTTTCTTGCTTCTCTACTGTTACTAGTTCTTGAACTATTACACAGTTTATAGGAGATAGGAAATAAGAGTAGTCATCAGTTGTATTGTTTTGACAATGTTCGTATATTCTTAGTGGCATTCCATATTAGCTGTTATGAATCATGGCAAATTCCACTCCTTGGATGTTTGCAATTGCACTTTTCATGTGAGTTACTGAGCTGTTAGAGCTTGCACACTACTAAGTGTCAGATGAAATCAATACAAGTGTTTAATAGGTTGAAATAAACCTACCCAGAGCTGAGGGAATTCCTGATAGAGTGAACCAGTTTCAATGAGTGAATCTAGTGTAAAATTTAAATGCATACTTCTACTCTATTAGAAAGCACTGGCTTTAATAACATCAGGTTAGAGGGGTGCCTGGGTGACTCAGTTGGTTAAGCGTCTGCCTTTGGCTCAAGTCATGATCTGAGGGCCTTGGAATCAAGTGCTTTATAGAGCTCCCTGCTCAACAGGAGTCTGCTTCTCCCTCTGCCCCTCCCCCTGCTCCTCCCCCTGTTCATGCTCCCTCTTGCAAATAAGAAAGTAAAATCTTTTAAAAAGCGAAATAACATCAGATTAAAGAATATTTTCATGTTATTACTTATTGAGTACTCCTTGTATTTTAAAGTAGATCTATGTCTACTTGGCTAAATAGAATAATTTAACTTGCTTTTAAATACTCTTGGTTTCAAGAAAACAAATTTAATTATATAATTCAGATTAATTTTATTTTTTGTATCTTAAGCATTTCATGTTTCTGAATCAATTTGCATTACTTCTTATAATTTGATTCAGAAGTAAAAAGTATTTCATGGTTAACATATACATAAAATTATATTTATTAAAATACTAAAAATAATTTGCAAATTGTGTATAATTATTTGAGCTTAATGAATTTATTTATATGCTTGCACTTTTGTAAAACGTGATGCTTCCTCAATGAGGCATGTTAGATATTAGTTTGTTTACTCATCTACTGAATTTTGAAGATTGTTCTATAGACTGAGATATGTACTATTTGAAACAATTAATGCAGGGAAATATATGTTTGACACATATTTGGAGAAAAAAGTGATCATACAAAAGATTGTATTAATTGTCTATCACTGTGTAACAAATTACCCCAGAATTTAAAGGATTAGTAAAACAGACAATTATTTTCATTCTCTTTTTGTGGGTCTGTGATCAAGCTGAATTGCCCATCCCTGGATCTCTCACAAGAGTGTAGGCATAGTGTCTTCTGAGTTCCACCTGGGAGACCATTCCACTTGCAAGTTTACTCATGTTCTTGTTGGAAAGATTTAGTTCTTCATGTGTTCCTAGAAGAAAGGCCTCAGTTCCTCACTGACTATTGACCTGAAGCTTCCCTAACTACTTGTCAATTGTGCCTCTCTCTGAGACAGCTCACCACGTGGCTGCTGGTTTCATTAGAATTAGTGAGAACCTGAGATGGTGTCATCAAAATGAAAATCACAGTTTTTTGGTAACACTAGTCTCATCCTATTACTTTTGGATTTTTGATTTTATGTTAATCAAAATGATCATGTCTGGGACTGAGTTAATCAAATGGAAATGATGAAAGAGCAACTGGAACCTCCTGGAGAAGAGAGGCTTCTTCGGCTTGTTGACTTTGAAGAATTGAAATAGCATTTTCTTTTTTTTTTTTTTTTTAAGATTTTATTTATTTATTTGACAGAGAGAAACATAGCCAGAGAGGGAACACAAGCAGAGGGACTGAGAGAGGGAGAAGCAGACTCCCCGCAGAGCAGGAAGCCTGATGTGGGGCTCGATCCCGGGTCTCCAGGATCATGACCTGAGCCGAAAGCAGTTACCCAACTAACTGAGCCACCTAGGCGCCCCTGAAATAGCATTTTCTACAAGGGTTTGTGGCAAAGGCCATGAGGCATGAAACCATTGGTGACATGCAGGAACTGACAGCAGCAGCTGGTAATAGCCAGCAAGAGAACAGTTCTCAGTCTATAGAAGCAGGAAGATCAGTTCTGCAAAATCTTGGAGTTTGGAAGCAGATTTTTTCCCCTTCAAGCCTTCGAGGACAGTGCAACTAAGCCGAAATCTGATACAAACCTCTTACAACCATGACTGAGAACCCCAGACTCCTGACCCATGGAAACCATAAGATAATAAACGTGTATTATTTTTAGCTGCTAAACTTGTGGTAATTTGTTATATAGCAATAGAAAACTTATACACCTAGTAATACACTTAAAATTAGGTAATGACCCAATGCGTTTCCTGAGGATAACATATTGAATCTAGAAGAAATTTGTTAAAAAACTAGAAGTTTTAGGGGCACCTGGGTGGCTCAGAGGGTTGAGCCTCTGCCTTTAGCTCAGGTCATGATCTCAGGGTCCTCAGGCCGTGTTGGGCTCTCTGCTCAGTGGGGAGCCTGCTTCCAGCCTCTTTCTCTGCCTGCCTCTCTGCCTACTTGTGGTCTCTCTCTCTGTCAAATAAATAAACAATTAAAAAAAAAAAAAACCTAGAAGTTTTAAATAAAAGAAGCAAAATGTAAGAAATTTTTTTAAAAACTTCAAAAATTATCTTATTAAAAATGAAAAGCAATTCACTTTACCTTTATTTAAATAAAAGATAAAATTTTAAAGATGTTAAGAAATTTTTCTGTTTGCTTTACTTTCTTATACTGGAATGCTAGCATAGCTTCTCTCTCATGCTCAACTTGAATTTCTCTACTGCCTTTCAACAATATTGGTTAAATCAGAGACTTCTTCAGGTCATCGAAATGAGTATATGTGATGTTTGTCTCTTAGCAGCTTGGAGAGCCTTTTCTTTCTATGGAGATTTTGGATGCATGCATCAAAATAGAAGCTGTCCTGCTAACTAACCAACTTTAAGATGAACAGTTTCTGTGACAAAGAGTATGACTAGAATGAAATATTTACTTTATTATGCTGTGAGGTTTAAGCTTATCTGTAATTGTAGCAAGACTGATTTTAAAAAAAAAAATTGATACTTAAGGGGCGTCTGGGTGGCTCAGTTGGTTGGGCGACTGCCTTCGGCTCAGGTCATGATCCCAGAGACCCGGGATCGAGTCCCACATCGGGCTGCCTGCTCGGCGGGAAGCCTGCTTCTCCCTCTCTCACTCCCCCTGCTTGTGTTCCCCCTCTGGCTGTGTTTCTCTCTGTCAAATAAATAAAATCTTAAAAAAAAAAAAAAATTGATACTTAAAATAGGTGCTATTGTGGCAAAAACAAAGCACACACAAAAACCATAACAATAGTTTGAGTCAATTGGTTTAAAGGGTTAGAAGAAATTAATAATGAAGTCTAGAAGGAGAATGACAAGTATTATATTGTGACAGAACATTTGATAAAACTGTCCCTGTGATAAAGTGGAATACTGTAATGTTCTACTGACCTTTCATTTATAGGGAAAGATGTTAGAAAACATATACCTAGTCTGGGTATATGAAACCAATGGTTTCAGTAGATTAACTACTATTATTGAAAAAAAGATGACTATGGGATAAAATATATAAGAAATTTGAAGGAGAATGCAAACAGAAAAGAGAAAGTCTAGAAATGAAAGGACTTGCAGGTTTCTAAAAGGCAAATTCTGCTCAACCCCCAGAGTTAAAAATAAACTGAGGAGGACTTCAAACTTCAAAAGCCAGTAAAAACTTATAATTGGTTGTGAGAGCAAATCAAAGGAATTTATTATTAAATTGTAAAAAATGAATTAAAGTGGCAACATTGAAGTCTACCAATTAAACACAAATAGTTTATGGAAAAGAGGCCAATAGTGTATAATCTCCTACCAAAGCCTAATAAAGTCATAGATGAAGAGAGAAAAACAAAGAGGGCATGATCTGAGAATAAAAAACAAAGAAATACAAAAGATAAACTATGTCAAGTAATAAACTGTATTTTGCTCAGAGATACTGAGCTTTAACCTTGATTCTATGTCTGGATGGACTTTTAGGGTTGTACTTCTCTGGGAGAGTTGAGTTTATTTTGTCTTCAGAATGGAGAGTGAGACATCCTTTTGATGACCAAAAGGATGGAGTGTGTTAGTCATTAGTGTGAATTATTTCTGACTTTCTGTCCTCAAGACAAATAAAACTTTCCTGCACTCTTTGGAATTAGCTGTAGCCATGGAAATGGATTTAGATAATAAAATTTGATTAGAAGTAAAGTTCATTGCTTCAGGGTAGATTTTTTTGAGGGACAGTTTATTATTAGCCATTTTCTCTTTCTGCCTCAATAGCAGAAAGTTATGTTAAGAGTGAATCTTTTTCGGGGCGCCTGGGTGGCTCAGTTGGTTAAAGCGACTGCCTTCTGCTCAGGTCATGATCCCAGAGACCCGGGATCGAGTTCCACATCGGGCTCCCTCTCGGCAGGAAGCCTGCTTCTCCCTCTCTCACTCCCCCTGCTTATGCCCCCTCTCTGGCTGTGTTTCTCTCTGTCAAATAAAGAGTGAATCTTTTTCAATTTTGAATCCTGAATAATGAAGAACAGACAGCCTGCATAGTGGAACCATGTAGTTAATATAACATAAGCAATACTTAAAATTTCTTTTCATCAAGTCATTTAGATTTGAGTCTTCTTGTTTATTGGGTCTGTTTATCATTTTTGTTCATGATGCCATGTACTACTTTTTCTCAATTGTGAAATTCATCTTTTTTTTAAATTGAAAAAAATAGTTTTTATTTAAATTTCAATTAACATACAGTGTAATATTATCAAGAGTACAGTATAGTGACTTACCACTTCTATGCAACACCCAGGGCTTACCACAAGTGTACTCCTTAATCCCCATTATCTGTTTCACTCATCCTCCCACCTACCTCCCCTCTGGTAACCATCAATTTGTTTTCTATAGCTAATAGTCTGTTTCTTGGCTGGCCTCTTCCTCTCTCTCTCTCTTTTTTCTTTGCGCATTTAATTTTGTTTTTTAAATTCCACATATGAGTGAAATTATATGGTATTTGTCTTTCTCAGACTTATTTTGTGTAGCATAAAACTTTCTACCTCCATCCCTGTTGTTGCAAATTACAAGGTTTAATCCTTTTTTATGGCTAATATTCGTGTGTGTGTGTGTGTGTGTGTGTGTGTGTGTGTGTGTATCTCACTTCTTTATCCAGTCATTAATTGATGGGCACTTGGGCTATTTCCATATTTGGTTATTGTAGATAATATTGCAATAAACATTGCAATAAACATTGTGGTGCATGTATCTCTTTTGATTTAGTATTTTTGTATTCTTTGGGTAAATACCTAATCGTATTCAACATCACTTATCATCAGGGAAATGTAAATCAAAGCTACAATGAGCTATTATCTCACATCTCTCAGAACAGCTACAGTCAACAACACAAGAAACAGCAGGTTTTGGCAAGAATGTGGAGAAAGGGGAACCTTCTTCTTCTATTGGTGGAAATGCAAACTGGTGTAGCTACTCTGGAAAACACTATGGAAGTTTCTGAAAAAGTTAAAAATACAACTACTCTACAGCCCAGCAATCATACTACTAAGGTATTGTAATATTATGTGCAGTAGTCTAAGTATGGAAAGAGCCCAAGTGTCCATTGACTGAAATGTGAAATAAATCTCTTGATTTGTTAAGGAAGAGTTTTTGAAAATTTCTCATTCCTCCTCTTGTGTCTGATTATTATTTTTTTAGATATGTCCCCTTTTTGGAAACGAAAGCCTAGGTTGATGTGTACTGATGACTTCTTTAGTATTCTTTAAGAATCATGCCATTGTTCAGCATTCTGAGGGGCAAGAATACATATTTTATTTTAGTGTAAGCTGATAAAAGAGGGGAGGGGGAGGGGAGGAAGAAAAAGATGTTCTTACTTCTTATTCTCTACAACCCTTCAGAGGAAAATAATAGAACATGCTTAACATAAGGCAGTTAATAACTACGATTAAACTTATTAATTATTGGTAACAACTTGAGCAAAGCAGTTGTAATAAATGTCTAGTGTGCTGATATCACACTCGTGTGTCCCTAAGGCAGAATGCTCTCATTTTCCTGGCTTTTTTTTTTTTTTCCTGGCACAATTGAGGCCATCAACAATTAGAAGGTTAATTTCACATTCTGGACCATATATTCTGACATCATTTTGTGTCTCTGTTAAATATGTTGGTTTCCAAAAACAAAAATGACACACTGATTGCAAAGGATATCATCAAAATGAGCAGAATGTTCAATAAGCCAGTCACACCCTTACTGGTTATTGTCCCAATATTTTTTTCTGAAGCGAATGTTTTTTTCTCATATGCTTAATCAATTTCAGTATCTATTCAGTTATGCAGGACTAAATTATTGTCTGGTTGACTTATACACTGTAGTGAAAAAGAAGTTGATAAATATTACTGGGTTATACTATATGCAAAGCTTTTATATAACCCCCTTTTAAATTATATTAACAACTTTTCAGAAAACTAAAATTAAAAAAAACTAGATGTTTGGCCTATTTCAGCATCCATTTAAGTGAGAGTTTATGAAAAAGATTACTTCCCTATCCATCCTGTTTATGGTCAAGTGCTTTGCTTAATGGGAATTTTTATGTGTGTGTTGGATAATCGAGATGTTTGACATGAGAGTTTGGATCTGTTTGGAAGCCTTCCAGCAGTGGTAACCTTCTTCAATCAGGAGACTGGCTATGGAGTTCCTTAAATGGTACAATCCCCTTTAAGTTGCTTTCACATCAGGTGAAGCTTGAGCATATAGCCTGTGGCTGGCTGTGTTCATTGTATTGACCATGGAAGGAGATCCCAGTATCCTGTATTTGATCTCCCTGACTCTTCCCCAAGCTGCCCAATCTTCTAAACTAGGGTCATTTGTATCCAGCTAGAGTACTAGTTCCAAGGGTCAAACAGGAAAGAAAATACCATGTGTTTCAGGATATTTTTCAAATATAATAAATCACTTTTTTCTTCCAGTTTTTATTAATGGTACCCAAATGTTTCCTGTGATAAATTTCTTCTCTTTGTCTCTGCTGCCCACACTGACAGATTTCAGTGCCATATCCCTCAGTTCATTTTTAAACAGTCCCTGGCAACTGAGATTGTACCAGCCACCTCGTATGGGAATAGCCTGCTTAGAATCTAAATCCCTTTAGAATCTGCCTTATTACCCAGCTTGCCTTGTTTCCAGTCCCTTCTGTTCTGAGCTTTGATTGTTTTCAGGGTTTAGTTTAGAAACTGAGCTTATTTATTCCTTCAGGTTTTATCTTTTTGGCTACTTTGAGTCAAAGGCTATTCTCCACTGATCAGCTTTGTCCTCTGCCTATTCCCATCTGCTTCATGTCTTCCAGAAATTCCTCAAAATTCTGGTCATTGAAGATACTATCTCCTATGTCCTAGTGATGCTAAATTATTATTTCCAAATATCTTTTGAGAGAAGGAAGAAAATGTGTGCTAAATAAACTACTTTATTTTTTAAATATTTTATTTGTTTATTTTAGAGAAAGAGCAAGTGAGAGAGCACACAAGCAGGGGAGCTGGGGAGGGAGAAGCAGGCTAGCCACTGAGCAGGGAGCCTGATGCAGGACTGGATCCCAGGACTCCAAGACAATGACTCGAGCCAAAGACAGATGGTTAACTGACTGAGCCACTCAGGTGTCCCTAAATAAACTACTTTTAAATAAGATAATTGAATTTACCAATCATGTCTGCACTTTTATCTCTATTTTTTATTTTTCTCTCCTATTTTGTCTCTATGTTTGCTACATATTCTTTTACATAAGAAACAGTGCTGAGTGGCTCGTCACTATACTTTGGGTGGATGGGTGGGTGGCTCTGTGCTTTTAATTTTATACTATAATGAAATAATATAAGTTTTATTTATTAATATTCCTATTTACAGATTACACTTTATGAGGTAGATTTTGATAAGATTAAATTCTTACACTAATCTACACTCTTTAACAAATGGAAGGAAGTTAACTCAGAAGCCAGTAGTGTTTTGCATGATGATTATTTCTGTATATTTAGATTAGTTAAAACATTTATTAGTGTTCTATCAATATATTTTAGAAACCTGTTTACTGTATTGTATATGTGTGCATGTATGTGTGTGCATGAGGGTGTTTCATGAAGTACAATTAAACAGGTAAGCAGAGGTTGCAGGAGTACATTCAGTTGTGTGGTATTCTTTCCAGTTTAATCTGGAGTATAACTAATCTAAACTGTTAACCCCTCAGAAAACTGAACTGTGAAATTGGTGTCTCAAAGACTATCATCAAGGTACCTTCTTTACCACTATTAATAATGTCTTTGGTAATTATTGGTAACTCTTTATCATTCTACTTCTCCTACCATTCCTGCCACCTTTGGTCCTCTATTACATTTTAGTTTTTACATTTGATTTCTTGAAAATGACCAAAAAAAAGACACTATCAAATTTGATTTATATTAATTCTACAGAATGTTTCAAAAAAGTTCTAAATAACTACAATGAAATTTACCAGTATATTGAAACAACCCAACATAAAGTTTAAAAGAAGGGGAAGAGAAAAAAAAAACACAAAACCCTTTTGTTTGCCTACTTAATTTAGTAGAAGTTTATTGCACAATGATTTCTGATTTTGGATAATGTTGTTTTTTTTTTTTAAAGATTTTATTTATTTATTTGACAGAGAGAAACACAGCTAGAGAGGGAACACAAGCAGGGGGAGTGAGAGAGGGAGAAGCAGGCTTCCCGCCCAGCAGGGAGCCCAATGCAGAGCTCCATCATAGGACTCTAGGATCATGACCTGAGCGGAAGGCAGATGCTTAACCGACTGAGCCACCCAGATGCCCCTGAATAATGTTTTACAGTTAAATTCAAGTAGCACAATTTCAGTTAAGGCGGCAGCATATTGTACTTTAAATTCAGAAAGATTGAGATTTTCTAGGCCAAAACCAAATTTTAATTTCAAAATGATACCTAAATTTCAAAGTAGACAGTTAGAAATATCATGGGTATCACCCAGATTTGACTTTCAGGTGAATTTTTCTTGGTCTGGTATTTGGCTAAGGCTTTGTCAACTGGAAGGCTTTGTCAACTGGAAGGATTTTAATGAGCATTGGAGGACAAATCAAAACATCAATCAGTCAAGATCATTCAATATGCATTAAATTATTTCTCTTACTCAATTATTATTTACTTTATTATATCTTATATTGTATTATCATGTAATACATGGAATGTTGAAAATTGAATACTTTATAATGATGATTCACTATAACATTTTTGGTCAAACCCATACCATGTTACAAATGAGAAACTTTCCCTCTTTCAAAATGCATTCCTTTGCTGTACCACTCAAATATGCTACTTGAAATTCTTTTTAGAGAAACCCCCATTGATTTAGCTATTTATCTTCAGTGGCTAAGAAAGACAAGGGCTATGTTTTCAGAATATGAGTTGTGTCATTTTGTAATCTGTGAACTTGAGGAAATTTCATTTTGTAATCTGTGAACTTGAGGAAATTTAAACTTTCTGGTTCTCAGTGATTTCTTACAAAATAGGAATCATAATTTTTTTAAGTGGTTGGGGTAAATATGTTTGTGATAATAAGTAAAATTCCTACAGTGGTACTTGGCATTGCTGTGAGTGCAAAATAAATTACCTTCTATTGTTCTATCTGCCTATTTAAGTATCCTTTAGCTTCTTATGTGGCTAGCTACTTTTTAAATTTTTTAATGTATTGCAGTGGTATCAAATAAGACAGTTTAACATAAAATAACAAAAGTTCATTTCTTTTTTTCACTAGATTTTATTTATTTATTTGAGAGAGTGAGAGAGTGCATGAGCAGAGAAGAGCAGAGGGAGAGGGAGAAGCAGATTTCCGCTGAGCAGGGAGCCCAAAGACCTGAGCCAAAGGCAGATGCTTAACTGACTGAGCCACCCAGGCACCCCAAAGTTCATTTCTTCTTTATAAAATGTTCACTGTCTTTAGGGCAGCTCTCAATAGCACTTGTTCCCTATACTGGGTTATCATTTCAGGCGGCTTTGACCTGAGGCACCACCGTAGGAATGCTTACTTCTAAGATCAGAGTGGCATGACAAGAATTAACATAACTTCTGTCAACTAGAAATGGCATTTGTACTTCAGATAGCAATCTATTATTCAAAAGGTCATCTGACTATTTCTGATTTCCAGATGACTTCCAGAGTCCTCTGGTGTGCACAGATGGGAAGGGGAACCAAAAATATTGAAGAGTAGTAATAATATGCACCACTTTATGTATTGATTCTCTGCCCCACGACTTAGATATTGGAAGTGCCTTAGAAACTGACTTTGATGCTTATTTTGAGAGGAAGAAACTAAAATAGAGGAAGAGAAAATTAAGTATATGGAATAAAGTGATATGCAAGTGATAGGGCTAAGTCTCAAAAGCAGGACTTCCTTAGCTTTCAGTAGTCTTTCCACCACTAAAAAATAAAAATAACTTCAACTGAATCCAAATAAACTAAAAATATAGTATAATGGATGATCAATATCTATTTGGAGTCCACAGAAGTAGGAGAACTTCATGATGATTAGAACTATACAAATTTTTGATAAGTGGTATGGAGAAAAAGAGATGGCCACAAGGAAAATTGCAAATCTTAGCTGAAATATCTAAGAAAATTGAAGTTGTACCAGCCAGTGTGAACAGAATTCCTCCAGTTAATGAGAGGGAAGAGCTCACTTCTACAGGTTTTATTCCATGCAATTTGGCCTCCCAAAAATCTCCATGGTAATCCCACAGGTAATGCTTAAAAACAATCAGTCCTGTAGTTTTCCAAGGCATCCACTCAGGCCACAGGTCCTGTCATGATGAGCAGCTCAGTATCATGGCTGTATTCCAACTCCTAGTCATCATGCCAGAGAGGGAACAAGACTTTCTTGGACAAAAAAGTTAAGGTGGTTGAATATGTCTGGAGCCCAGTTTCTGCCACGTCACACTGATGAGGATTGTCAGCCTCTGATCTCACATGGAAGGAGGTGCTGTGCTACTATGTATATGCAGTATAAATTCTCATAGCCCAAATTTTATTTCCCTGCTAGATCCTTTTGTATTGATCTAAAAATAAAAAGAGAACTAAGTGATGTATACATCCATTATTGATTCTGAGCCCATTAATTTTCCTAATAATTACAGATTCTTGGGTGTGGCATGGGTTCAATCAAGTTATTTCTCTATATTTGTTCAACATTATCATGAGGTAGAATTGAGTGTTGTGGTGGGAAGAAATCCCCAATTACATAAATTTTAAATGGAAGATGAAAAGTCAAAATTCATGCCCAACCTTGAATAAAGACTTTGGATTTGTGGGCGCCTGGGTGGCTCAATCGTTAGGAGTCTGCCTTCGGCTCAGGTCATGATCTCGGAGTCCTGCGTGAAGCCTGCTTCTCCCGCTCTCACGCCCCCTGCTTGTGTTCCCTCTCTCATGTGTTTCTCTCTGTCAAATAATAAGTAAAATCTAAACAAACAAGCAAACAAAAAAATCCTTTGTATTTGTATAATACCATCAATTACCAATTCATTGTTTTCCAGCTCTAAATTTGCTTCATTTGGCCTGCTTTGAAAAAATTAATCTTGATCTCGTTAATGTTTTTCCTTTACTAGCTGGGACTGAAGCTTTGCCAGTGGAGGATGTTGGAGAGACATTGCAGGAGGAAAGGGTTTTGCCTCCTATTTGGAGCCTGCTCACTTATAGACTCCTGTAGCACATGCCTCTTCAAATGCTCTCTGCTTCTCTATTGTTTGGCTTTGACAGGGCATCATGGCCAGGGGCACTCAGGTCAGCAGCTTCCCTGGAGCACCTATACCACTTTTGTGGAAGAATGCCTCTAGCTAGTGCAGGGCTCACAGCTTGTTTAGCCACAGGCTACTGGAGCACTCAAAGCTTCTCCAAAACCTGGCTCCTGCAATGCATGGACTGTAGCAGCATCCAGTAGTCATTAGCTTTCTTCTGCATCCCCTTGGACAGTTTTGGAGCAGAATGTCTCTGGCAATACACTACTCTGTGAACATCTTTCCAAAGTAACATAGTAGATTTCCAGCAAACTTCAGAGTTAGGCTTTTCAGCAAGATCTACTGACATGGCATCACGGTTACTTTGCTGCAATTCAGTGAGCCACAAATTTCCACTCTAACATGGTCTTCATCCTAATCCAAGGAGTCTCTTTTTTGGGTGCTCTATCTTAGCTTTAGGAACAGGGATTGCTCTTTATATCTGCTATTTCTAATATTGTAGAGTTGCCTCTTTATCACGTTAATCTCTTATTATGGATAATGATTCTTTATATTAAACTTTTCCTATTCAAATTACAATATGATTTCTCTCCTATGACTGATTCTAACTGATGTACATCAAAACCTAAATCAAATACATAGCTCCCCTTAAGCTAAATGCTTTCAAATTTCTGAGGGTGTTTATTCTTCTATTTAATAGGTATATGAATAATAAAGTCCATTGTTAAGAATTAAAGATAATATTATATATATTATGGTTTAAAGTAAGTACTCAGTAATGTTACTTGAATCTGAATGATGAATTAAATCTGAATCTGAATTAAATAATGTATATTTAGAAGTGTATGGATATAGGAAGTTAAGGAAACCAGTATTACAAGATTTGTCAACTAAAGAATAAGAATGTTTGGGGGGTAGCTCAGTTGGTTAAGCGACTGCCTTCGGCTCAGGTCACGCCTGGCTCCCTGCTCAGCAGGAAACCTGCTTCTCCCTCTCTCACTCCCCCTGCTTGTGTTCCCTCTCTTGCCGTGTTTCTGTCGGTCAAATAAATAAATAAAATCTTTAAAAAAAATAAGAAAATAAAGAAAAAGAATGTTTGTTTAAGATATAGAATTGTCAACTTTAAATGATTTGATTTCTAATTTTGTTGTATTATATAAAAAACATAAAGTACAGAAAGGAAGAATCCAATACAAAAAGAAACTATAATGTTGCAGAAAAGTGTGAGGATGAGTTGTTCTCTGGATAACATATATGAAACTGACTATGTAAAGGTCACATTAATTATGTAATATATATTATGCAAATACAACTTAAATAAATAGAACACTATGATAAAAGAAATTAATGCAAAGGTTAAGCTATATATCAACATTATCTTTGCCTTTTTTTTAAGATTTTATTTTTATTTATTTGACAGAGAGAAACACAGTAGGAGAGGGAACACAAATGGGGGAGTGAAAGAGGGAGAAGCAGGCTTCACGCCAAGCAGGAAGCCCAGTGCGGGGCCAATCCCGGGTCACCGGGATCATGACCTGAGCCGAAGGCAGTCGCTTAACCAACTGAGCCACCAAGGCACCCCTATCTTTGCTTTTTTAAAGCAAATTTTCAACTTTGTTATTCTGATAAAATTAAAATAAATAAAAATTAATAATTTACTATTAATGGCATGATGAAATTTTGAGCAATACTGAAAGTTAATATTATTACTCAAATTTTATTATAATTTTGAAGTATTAATTTAAAAAATAATTGAATGTTTCTAACACTAATATAGGAAAGAGATTATTAAATATCATAATTTTCTTGACAGTATTCTACAAATACTAAAATACTATTTATGAACTAGAGTTTTGTTATGAATACAGGTGTGAAATCAGTGTTTGACTCAACATTGCTGTAGTTTTTGCTCTAAATTTGCACAATTGCTTAGAGAGGATTAAGTGCATGAGATATCTGCATTTTAGGCCTTTTCTACTTTATTTCAGAGCAAAACTCCTATAGAGACTTGAAGAAACTTATAATTATTTTACAGTTGATTTACCTCAAAAATGGCTAAAGAAATTTACCACACATTTTTCAGCAACCTGAAAAATTAACCTTCTGCAGTAGCAATTCTAATATTCATGTCTCCAGAGTGATATTTTTTTAAAAGATTTTATTTATTTATTTGACAGAGAGAGAGAGAGAGAGAGATTACAAGTCAGCAGAGTCAGGCAGAGAGAAAGGAGAAAGCAGGCTCCCTGTGGAGCAGAGAGCCCAATGTGGGCCTTGATCCCAGCACCCTGAGACCATGACCTGGGCCAAAGGCAGAGGCTTTAACCCACTAAGCTACCCAGGTGCCCCAGAGTGATATTTTTATGTCATTGGTAAGCACTGTCCTGGGTTATGTATCTAGGAGTTTATTCATAAAGAAAAAGGAAAACAGTTAATAACCAATATTACTAGTGAAAGCACTATTAAAACGTTTATTTGCTAATAATGGGGTGCCTGGGTGGCTCAGTTGGTTGAGCAACTGCCTTCGGCTCAGGTCATGATCCTGGAGACCCGGGATCGAGCCCTGCATTGGGCTCCCTGCTCGGCGGGAAGCCTGCTTCTCCCTCTCTCACTCCCCCTGCTTGTGTTCCCTCTTTCACTGTGTTTCTCTGTCAAATAAATAAATAAAATCTTTAAAAAAAAATTTTGTATGCTAATCAATAAGTTATTTTTTTACTAATTTTCATAGTAAAATTATTTTCCTTATAATTTACACTAGAAATACAAAATAACATGCGCCTCACTTATAGTTTCTTCTTAGCAAAATTGCCCTCCTTAAGTACCCCATTATCCTGTTGCCTTTGCCACTATAGACTGCTGTCTCAGCCACTCTGAACTAATTAGATTTCATTCCTCAAAATGTGAGTTTTGTCTGCAGAGGTCCAAGCTCAAAAGTTCATGTAGACTCACAGGTTAATAACCTCATGTCAAGCTGTCATAATGTATAAATTCACATGGTAGAAGATTCCTAGAATTCAGTTGTGTGGGATGGTAGGTAAAATAAGTGTGTAGGACGGTCCAAAGAGAAAAAATGGAGAGAATAGCTGCCATATTCATTAGTAGTTAAATATTCTATAGATATATTTTTTGAATGGCACATATTATTTCCTTCCTGAGGCTTTATGTATTTAATGCCTATCAGTTTTTTGGAACAAACATAATTACAGAATAATCTGACCATGAGACATAATTTAACATTTTTAGGGAGCTCAACAAATTGATATTTTTCCTTGAAGAAATCTATTAGGAAAATATAAAGATCTTAGTACATATATGATTTGTGTATTTTTATACATATGCATTCTAGTAACAAATGCTACAATGTTCAAGCAGTCTTCATTAAAACATGTTATAGTAATATCTATCAAATTCTGTACCTTCCTATATATTTTAAATAACTTAAGATTTAAAATAAAATACAAAAGAAAAATACTACCCCTTCCTCCACATCCTCATCAATGTCTACTGTTTCTTCTGTTGTTGACTTTAGCCATTCTGACAGTGTGAGGTGATATCTTATTGTAGTTTTGATCTATGCCTGATGATGAGTGAGTGATGTTTAGCATCTTTTCATGTGAGTGCTGGCCAGCTGGATATCTTCTTTGGAAAAATGCCTAATCATGTCTTCTGCCCATTTTTTAATTGGATTATTCATATTTTGGGTATCGAGTTTCATAAGTTCTTTATGTATTTTGAATGCTAACACTTTATCAGATATGTCATTTGCAAATATCTTCTCCCATTCCACAGGTGGCCTTTTAGGTTTGTTGATAGCTTCTTTCACTGTGCAGAAGCTTTTTATTTTGATGAAGTCTCAACAGTTTATTTTTGCTTTTGATTCCCTTGCCTCAGAAGTCATATCTAGAAAGAAATTGCTACAGCTGATGTCAAAGAGGTTACTGCCTGTATTCTTCTCTAGCATTTTTATGGTTTCAGGTCTTACATTTAATCCATTTTGTATTATTTTTGTATATGGTATAAGAAAATGGTACAGTCTTATTTTTTGTATGTGGCCTCTAGTTTTTCTAACCCACCGTTTGTTGAAGAGAGTGTCTTTTCACACTGGATATTCTTTCCGGATTTATGGGAGATTAATTGACCACACAATTGTGGGTTCCTTTCTGGATTTTCTATTCTGTTCTATTGATCTGTGGGTCTATTTTTATGCCAGTACCATACTGTCTTGATCACTACAGCTTTGTAATGTAACCTGAGTCCTGAATTGTGTGATGTCTCCATCTTTGCTTTTCTTTTTCAAGATTGCTTTCAGTATTTGCAGTTCCATGCAAATTTTAGGATTGTTTATTCTAGCTCTTTAAAAACTGCTATTGGTATTTTGATGGAGATTACATTAAATGTGTAGATTGGTTTGAGTAGTATAGACATCTTAAATACTTGTTTTTCTAATATATGAGCATAGGACTTTTTTTTTCATTTCTTTGTGTAATTTTTAATTTATTGCATCAATGTTTTATTGCTGTCAGAATATAGATCTTTCACTTTTTTGGTTAGGTTTATTTCTAGGTATCTTCCTGGTTTTGGTGTAGTTGTAAATGGGGTTGATTCCTTAATTTCTCTTCATTATTGCTGTATAGAAATGCAAAGATATTTTGTATGTTTTGTATCCTGTGACTCTACTGAATTTATTAGCTCTGGCAACATTTTGGTGGAGCCTTTCAGGTTTTCCATATAGAGTATCATGTCATCTGCAAATAATGAAAGTTTGATTTCTTCCTTGCCAATATGGATGCCATTTATTTCTTTTTGTTGTCCGATTGCTGTGGCTAGGATTTCCAGTACTATGTTAAATAACAGTGGTGAGAGCAGACAACCTTTCTTGTCCCTTACCATAAAGCAAAAGAGCTCAGTTTTTCCCTATTGAGGCTATTACCTGTGGGGTTTTCATACGTGACCATCATTATTATGTTAAGGTATGTTCGCTCTCTCCCTATATTCATCAGGCTTTTGTTTTTTTTTAATCACGAATGAGTGTTGTACCTTGTTAAATGCTTTTTCTACATTTTTAAAAAGATTTTATTTATTTATTTGACAGAGAGAAACACAGCGAGAGAGGGAACACAAGCTAAGAGAGTGAGAGAGGGAGAAGCAGGCTTCCCACCAGGCAGGGATCCTGATAAAGGGCTTGATCCCAGGGAGTCTGGGATCATGACCTGAGCCAAAAGCAACAGCTTAACGACTGAGCCACCGAGGCGCCCCTTTTTCTGCAATTATTGAAATGATCATATGGTTCTTATCCTTTTTTATTAATGTGATATATCATGTTTATTGATTTGTAAATATTAAACCACCCTAGAAACCCAGGAATAAATCCCACTTGATCATGGTGAATAATTTTTTAAAAGATTTTATTTATTTATTTGAGAAAGAGAGGATGCACAAGAGAGAAGGCATGCAAGAGAGCAGGAGCAGAAGGGAGAACCAGAGGGAGAGGGAGAAGCTGAGCAGGAAGCCCCTCGTGGAACTAAATCCCAAGACCCTGGGATAATGACCTGAGTTGAAGGCAGACACTTAACTCACTGAACCACTCAGGTGCCCCATGGTGAATGATTTTTTAATGTATTGTTGGATTCAGTTTTCCAGGATTTTGCTAAGGATTTTTGCATCTATGTTCATCATGGATATTGGCTTATAGTTCTCTTTTTTTAGTGGAGTATTTATCTCATTTTGGTGTCAGGGTAATGCTGGCCTGATAGAATGAATTTGAATGTTTACCTTCCTTTTCTATTTTTTGGAATAGTTTGTGAAAAAAAAGGTGTTAACTGTTCTTTAAATGTTTTGTAGAATTTACCTGTGAATCTGTACACTTGTTTGTTGGGAGATTTCTGAATACTGATTCAATTTCTTTGCTGGTTATCAGTCTGTTCAAGTTTTCTATTTCTTCCTGTTTCAGCTTTGGTAGTTTATATATTTCTATGAATTTATCCATTTCTCCCAGGTTGAATTTGATATCAGATAGTTTTTCATAATTCTCTTTTATAATCGTATTTCTGTGGTGTTGGTTGTTATTTCTCTTTTCTCATTTATGATTTTGTTTACTTAGATCTTCCTCTTTTTCTTTTTGAGAAATCTGGCTAGAGGTTTATCAATTTTATTAATTTTTTCAAAGAATTGTTTCCTAGTTTCACTGATCTAGTTCATCCAGTTTTTGTTTTGTTTTGTATTTGTTTTTATTTTTGTTTTGTTTTGTTTTTAGTTGCTATATTTATTTTTGCTCTATTCTTTATTAATTCCTTCCTTCCTGGCTTTAGGCTTTGTTTTTAGAACTAAGAACTATATGGCATCAAATTCTGATACCTTATTGTTAGATTGTCCCCTCTCTGATATGTAATAAATACCCTCTTATCTCTTTTTACAGTCTTAGATTTAAAGTCTAGTTTATCTGATGTGAGTTTTGCTATTCCAATTTTCTTTTGATATCTAGAGGCATGATAAATGATTCTCTGCCTTCTCCCTTTCAATCTGGAAGTGTCTTTAGGTCTAAAATGAGGCTCGTTTTTTTTTTTTTAAGATTTTATTTATTTATTTGACAGAGAGAAACACAGTGGGAGAGGGACACAAGTAGAGGGACTGAAAGAGGGAGAAGCAGGCTTCATGATGAGCAGGAAGCCCAATGTGAGGCTTGATCCTGGGTCTCCAGGATCATGACCTGAGCTGAAAGCAGTCGCTTAACCAACTGAGCCACCCAGGTGCCCCTAAAATGAGACTCTTATAGGAACATATAGATGGATCTTGTTTTTTTTATCCATTTTGACACCCTGTGTCTTTTGATAGAAGTGTTTAGTCAATTTACATTCAAAGTGATTATTGATACATATTCATTTATTGACATTTCATTACTTGTTTTGTTGATGCTTCCGGGGATTTTCTCTGATTCGTTCATGTCTTTGTCACTTTTAGTGTCTCCTTTGCACTAAGAGAGTCCCCTTTGATATTTCTTAAAGGACTGGTTTAGCGGTCATGAACTCCTTTAGGTTTTGTTTGTCTGGGAAACTTTTTATATCATCTTATATTCTGTATAATAGCCTTGCTTGATAGAGTACTTTTGGTTACAGATTTTTCCCATTCAGTACTTTGCATATATGAGCCACTCCCTTCTGGCTTGCCAAGTTTCTGTAGAAAAATCTCCAGTTAGCATTCTGGGTTTCCCTTGTAAATTAAGGAGTTCTTTTGTCTTGCTGCTTTTAAGATTCTTTTTTTTTTTTCTTTTCTTTTTTTTTTTTTTACTATATTTTGCAAAGTTAATTACAATGTTTCTTGGTGTTGGCTTGCTTTTACTAATTTTGTTGGGAGCCCTTTGTGCCTCCCGGATCTGGATGTCTGTTTCCTTGCCCAGATTAGAGAAGTTTTCTGGTATTGTTTCCTCAAATATTCCTTCTGCCACCTCTTCTCTCTCTTCTTCTGGGACTCCTCTTAATATAAATGTTATAACGTTTGATGGAGTCACTGAGTTTCCTAAATCTATACTCATATTGCATAATTCTTCATTCTCTTGTTCAGCTTTGTTATTTTACATTATTTTGTATTCTAGGTCACTAATTTATTCCTCTGCTTCTTCTAACCTGAGGTTCAATGTATCAAGCCTGTTTCCATCTTTGTTTATTGTATTCTTCATCCCTGATTGGTTCCTTTTTAACTCTCTTATCTCTGTGGCAAGAGTCTCACTGATGTATTCTATTCCTTTCTCAAGTCCAGTGTATATCCCTGTGATTGTTTTTTAAATCTCCATCAGTCATGTTACTTATATCTGTTTCACTTAGATCTCTGGTCATGACCTTATCTGCCTTGTGCACTGTTGGTGGGGATGCAAACTGGTGCAGCCACTCTGGAAAACAGTATGGAGGTTCCTTAAAAACTTAAAAATTATTGTCCAACAATTGCACTACTAAGTATTTACCCAGAATACAAAACTTAGCACAGAAATACTAATTCAAAAAGATACATGTACCCTGATGTTTATAGCAACATTATCTACAATAGTCAAACTTTGGAAACAGCACAAGTATCCATCAACTGAAAAATGAATAAAGAAAATGTGGTATATATACAATGGAATATTATTCATCCATAAAAAGAATGAAATCTTGCCATTTCAATGACATGGATGAAGGTAGAGATTATTATGCTAAGTGAAATAAATCAGAGAAAGACTAATACCATGTGACATCACTCATATGTGGAATTTAAGAAACAAAACAAATAAGCAAAGGGAGAAAAGAGAGAGGGAGGAGAACTAAGGAACAGACTCTATAGAGAATAAACTGATGGTTACCAGAGGAGGGGTGGGCAGGGTTGGGGGAGGATGAATGAGATAGGTGATAGTGATTAAGGAGTGCACTTGTAATGAGCACCAGGTGTTGTATGGAAGTGTTGAATCATGGTATTGTACACCTGAAACTAATATAATACTCTGTTAACTAATTGGAATTTAAATATGACTTTAAAAAAGGATAAATGCTAACTCAATTTCAGTTGATGGAAATATTAATTAGCAATGTTTTTAGAAACCAAGTAAATATTTTGTCAAAAGGAAATGAAGTACTCATATCAATGGGGCTAATAAATTTAAGTACAACAAAAAGCACAAAATTAAGAGGGTAAAACTGAGGAAGGTCTTATAGGAAAAAGTTATAATATGATCATAAAATTAATGATAATCACTATAGATAATAATGCAAAGTAAATGGTTTTTGGTGGTTCATACAAAGGGAAGAATTTCTTTATACCATATTTGACTGACATTGTACATTATTGAGTTGAATGTTTTGACTGAAATTCAGGGAAGGATAATGTCCCCATAACTAATAACTTTGGAGTTCTAGAAACTAAGAAGTGGTAATGGAGTCTTCTGCTTCAGATAAATCATGATTTCTACACTAAATACTAATACATGTTCAACTTCTTTTGTGTCCAGGTCCTCTATTTCAAATTTGCTGAATATGTGAATTTTGTTTTCATTGTCTCTCATCATTGTTTTTCTTTCTTTACTTCCTCTCTCACGCACTCATTTTTTTTTTGGGGGGGGGGTTATCCATGCTAAACTATTCCTGTGCATCTATTTCTACTCTTTATACAATGATATATAGTACAGTAATTTCTTCTAATCACACCAATCACTACATGAGATGAAAAGTACAAGCATTGTACCAGTAAGATTCATTTTTTGCAGATAATATTTTATTCTAATGCACTATTTTGGAGAAACTAAATTTTTCATGGGTAATATTCATTGAAAAGTCCATAGACTGTAAAATCAAACATCTCTGAAACTTAAATCTGTGTCTTTCATTGTGTGCATGTATGCCTGAAATATCTAGACTCACTAAACTTCTGTTTACTAGACTATAAAGCAGACACTGACCTGAGAAGTCTGTTGAGGCTTCTCCTTCATATAGCCTAAGTACTGGACATATGCTAGAGTTCAATAAATGGTACAAATAACTAGATATGTTATTTTCTTTTTGTTTTCTTTCTTCAGTAATACTTTGATTAAATGTTTAAAAATACTTTTCCTTATATTCCAAATAATGAATGTTTTCTTTAGTAGTAAGGGAGAAAATAATTAATGTAAAGTAGGAATAAATGTGCTATTGGCTTTAACATACACTATTTCTGTTATTAGATAAGAATTATTGATAGACACTCAAGAAACTAATCAGTTTTCTCCTTGGGCTATGCCTTCATGTCCAAATATTTCCACAATATTATCAAAGTATTATCAGTTTCTACTTATTTGGGTAACATAGAGATCATAGAGTTTGGCAGCAGTTGCATTTTGATGTGAAGAAGCTGTGTGAATTTGGTAAGTTATTTGAGCTTTTTATATATCCGGTCTTATAACACATGAAAAATAATTATATTACCTATCTCATGGATTGTTGTAAAATTTTAAAGAAACAATGCAGTGAACTAATTTCCCCCAAATAAAGTAGCTTAACTTTTTTTCTTTTTTTCTTTTTTTACTTCTATTTCAATTTGAAGCATTTAGCTTTAGTTAGCCACATTCCTCCCTAACTCTTTCCCTGCAATTTCTTTTGCATTTGGAGTCTTGATATATGATGCCACTTGATCTATGTTACTTTCAAAAGTTAGTGCTTAAGTTATGTCCACACTAACAGGACACAGAAATTAGATGTAACTAATAGATATTCAGCAAATTTCTACGTGTCATTGTTTTGTTGTCCTAGAACTCCTGGTTTCCTTGCATTGTATTGAAGAAATATTAAATGCCTTCAATTAATTAATCTTTCCTATTTTATTTGCAGAAATGAAATCTTCTGTGTTCCCATATTAGAAATATATCATATTCTCAATGAATATCTTTTATACTTGATAACATTTATTTCATATCTTATATTTGAAATTTTTTGTTTGTTTTGTTTTTTACTAGGTGACTTAGAAACTATGGAATTCTTCTACCCAAACACCGATTAGAAGAATTTTTGTGAATTTGAGTTTTTGATTTCTGTTGGTTTTAATTATTCTCAGTAAATTGTTGTCTAAAACCTCTCAGGGCAAGTTTTCTAAATGCCAAATAATCTAATTTTCAGTGAATTCATTTATAAACATGCTCTTAAATATTGAATATTCAGATCTCTGTATATAATATTGAAAAAGGACATAGAAACTTCATTTATCAGGGTGCCTGCATGGCTCAGTCACTTAAGTGTTCAGCTGTTGTTTTTGGCTCCTGTCATAATCTCAGGGTCTTGAGATGGAGCCCTGCATTGTGATCTGTGCTCACCAAGGAATTTCCTTGGGATTCTGCCTCTCCCCTATACCCCCGTCTTCTCCTCTCCCCTCACTCTATCTCTCAAATAAATATATAAAGTCTTTTAAAAAAAGAAACTTCATTTATCTTTTGGTAAAATTTTTAAACAAAATATTAATTAAAATTATAATCAACATCTGTTGCATGATTACTTTTTGGCAGGCCATGTTTTGCATATATTTATTACATATATTTATTTACATATATTTACATATGTAATCTATGAAATAAACACTGATATAATAATAATGTTACAGATGGAAAACTGAAACTTGGAAAGATTAAATAATATATATAATATGATGAGGTTATTAAGTAGCAAATCAGGAATCTGAATCAAGATCATATGGTTCCAGAGCCATTACTCTAAATCATCAGACATTTTTGTTCCTAGTAAGGGTGAAGAAGTTTTAATATTTGAAAATTTACATATATATTTTATGCCATGGTAGCATTTAATATAAATATATTGAGTTTTAAAATATTTTAAATTTTTATTCAACTGTGTAGAGAAAACTACTTATAACCCTTATTTAGTCTTTTAATATTCTAATTAATAATTATAAAAAATACTTGACTGAGCATAGGTTACAGGAAAGTACTACACAAAGAACTTTACATGTACTATCCCATTTAATATGCATACTTGCCTTATATGATACAAGTAATATTTTGTTTCTTCAGGAAGAAACTGAAAAGTATCAAAAAGAAAAATATGATACCTGACCAAAATTTTAACAGCCTATCTGGATTATTTTACCTTAATTTTTTTCATATAAACATATGTTTTGAATAAATAAACTCTTACATAGATATATATACATATTCCCTTTGTATAAACTTTGATAACTCTGCATTTTCCTAACATATTTAAACATTTGAAATAGAATGTATCTTTGTATCAAGCAAATATACTTACAAGCCCCTGTCTTTTGCAGTTAGAAAGAGGATGCAAAAAATATATGGATAATGGATAACTATCTCTAAAGCTATTAATTATGAAAAGGTATTGATATATAACAAAGAATGTGGTTCAGTCTTTATGCTTAAAACAGTGACCCAGTGCTAAGAAATAGTACTTGATTTCCATCAATATTGGATTCAAATTTCTGATGCCACACCAGTCTCTCTGTCTGTAGATCATCCAGTTAATTGCCAACTTATCCAGAGTCACTCTCCATGGCTTCTTGTTTTCCAAGATAGTTTGTGCCTACAGGGTGTCCACCCACCTACCATATGCCATGTTAAATTTTCTCTATTCATTACTTAAGAAAAACAACTTGTACGATTAAAAACAAAGTGTTCTGTCCAAATTAGGGTATTTGACACATGGTGTTTGCTTGAATTTATGAATATGAGATCATAAATTACTCATATCTTAGATTGTGAATAAAACTTAAAATCAAAAGTAAATTATCTTAAAACCACATAAATCAAGTGTACAAAACAAATAAGAGAAATAGCAGGAGAAAACACAACAAATCCATATAAAGAATGAACAAGTGAAGATTTGAAATGTTCTTTTTTCTTTTTAGATTTTTAAAATTTATTTGAGAGAGTGATAGAGATAGCGAGAGAGAGCACATGAGTAGGGGGAGAGGCAGAGGGAGAAGGAGAAGCAGACTTCTGACTGAGCAAGGAAGGGCTCCATCCCAGAACCCTGAGGTCATGACCTGAACTGAGGTTAGACAGACTGCAGTCACCCCTGAAATATCCTTGAAAAATAAAGATTATGCATAAGTTTTTAAATCCAGGAACACACCTCATGACCATTGTTACAAAAGTGATCTAGATATTTACACAGTATTTCATATAAAGTGTTAAATTAGATACCCCTCATAAATAATCAGAGACATTAAAAAATAAAACATTAAAAACACAAGTATAAAAATAACACATTGAGTTGTCAGAATTGAGATGTCACACGAGGTATTTTTATTTGAGAACATTTGTCAGGGTATCAATGACTCTCTAGATAGAAAATTGTTAAGTATTGTTTAACTGTGCTGAATTAACTGGTTTGTGCAGATATTGAGATGTTTGACCCAGTAAAACACTTAACATTGGAAGGCCACAGTGTTTTGGTTTCTTGGATTGAGAATAAGATGTTTTCTTTCCTTTAAATATCAGAATCTAAGAATGTTTGGTTCAAAACCAGAACCCAAGAGTAGTTGACTATTAAATACAAAAGCATATATATAAAGAATCATCCTTGAATGTTAATTCTCAAAGCTGGAATGAGACTGATATGATTCCAAGTGGCAGATTCTTGCTCAGCAGCAATTTTGAGCAAGGTTCTTGCTTAGTAGTGAGGCTCACACAAATATAAACAAGACAGAGTCCCTGTTGCTTAGTGTATCAAACATAAATGGCAATAACCCTAAACAGATAGTGAACAGGCAACCTGGCAGAGAAACAAAATGATGAAGCTAGAGTGTTTGTTATACCGACTCTGGTTGAGAATATGTGGTTATGTTTAATTGATAATTGTATTTTAATTAGAATTTTATAAATAGATGAATTTATAATAGGACAAGATGGGGAAAAGGGAGAGGGAGCATGTGCCCCAAGGAAAGAACAGTAGCATTAGAAGGGCAGAAAATGATTTCAGAATACATATGAAGACTAGCCAGTTGGCCAATGTGCCACATATGAGAGAAGTTGGAAGAAACCTAACTTGAGAAGGATTTTAAAGGATATAAACACAAAATGAGAAGATGCAGAAGATATTTTAACATAGGTGGATTTTGACTGTTCATCTGCTAAGGGAAAGAAGTCAGAGAAAGGAAGTATTTATATTGATAGTAAGAGTGGAGATGATGGGTGGTATAGCATCACTGAAAAAGCAGTAGTAATATTGAAAAAGAAATCATTCCGGTTTGTGGTGAAAATCACAGATAAAGAATGTGGATTTTTGGGTGCTGGGGTAGCTCAGTCAGTTAAGCATGCAACTCTTGGTTTCAGCTCAGGTCATGATCTCTGGGTCATGTGATCTGGTCCATTATCGGGCTTAGCATGGCGTTGCTTGAGATTCTTTCTCTCCCTCTGTCTTTCCCTCGCTTGTGCTCTCTCTTTCACAAATAATTAGAATCTTAAAAAAAAAAAAATTGTATTTTATAATAACTCCAAAGTTTGAAAATTAAATACACTTGATGATCTAATGTAATTATATAAACAATAATAGTTATTATGTCACTCTAAATAGGAAATATCTTTAAAAATATTTTAAGTATTTAAAAAAAATTAATAAGTTATTAGGACAGGTTTTTGAAAACTAGCTTTATGCCAAATAAGAAATGGATTTCCAGACATCAAAGAGATTCTAACATTGACAACTTATCTAGGGAAAATATGCCCCCCCCCCCATACACACACCAAATAGCAATCTGGTATTCTTCTTTTGTGTTCTATTCTTATATAACTCAACACTTTATTTTAGGAGCTGTCTTGATAAAGCTATTCATTTATTACCAGAATGCATATTACAAAGGCACACAGGTTAATTGATAGAGGTCACATTAGTCATTCCTTATATGCTTGAGAGTCAACTAAAATAATGTATGCGCAAATGACCCATAAATTGAACATAACTGTTAGTGATATCACTGCTTTTCTTCTGTGATATTACCTGTTTGTCATAATAGTACTTTCTCTTTTTTAGGCTGTTTGGATAAATTTACTCTATACAAAGACCACTCATGTTTTTCAGATAGTTTCTTTTTTCACTGTCTGGAAGGAGTCTTTCCAGTGAGTATTCCCATCCAGACTATGGGAATCTAGACACTAAAGAATGAAATCTTTAGCCATGGCTACCACAGCCACATCATTACAGAAGTCAGAGCTTTCCTCATCCTCTTCCCACACACTCCAGCTGGATTTATAAATGGTTTATTCAATAGACATTTATCCATTCTATAATCACACCATCATTTTTGTTGAAAATTTAGGTATTCCAATCTCCAGTCTATTTTGTTGAAACAGAAGCACATCTCTCTTCTGGCTTTCTGTGAAATAATATATTTATCTCTTTACTAATTTCCTAAGCTAGAAACATTATATCTCTTTGGTTTTTCTTTTTCAACACAATATTTTATCAAAATAATGATTTGATCATTTTAATGTATCCGAATATGCTCAAGGTAGTAAAACTATTAAGAAAAGTGCTGTTTTATAATGGTTGAGACTGATGAAAGAGGAAACATTTTTAATTTCATTTTTCTTATATGTATTTCAGAATTTTTAAAATTTCATATGATTTTTTTTTCAGAGGTAATAAGGCAAACATTATCTTCTCCAAGATTAAGAAAAAGAAATCATAGCCTTCAAAAATGTTAATGTTCTGGCTGTTCCAGTGCTTTTCCTTATTTCATCTTGTACTATATTCTCCCGCAACCCTCCTCACTGTATGAACTCAAAACATACTGACCTTCATTCAGCATTGGTGTGTGCTCCATTTTGCCACAGAGTTTTGCAAATGCTGCATCTTCTGTGTGAAGATCTCACACCTGCCCTTTCTTTACTAATTTTACTTTTCTCAGATCAAATTCTACTTCCTTAGGGAGTCCTGTCTGAAATTCTTTAAGTCACATCTCCTAAAATGAGGCTTCAAGATACCCTACGCTTATATGTCAGGGCATGCATCCCAGCTGAGATTTTGCATTTATTTGTGAGATTTTTAAATTAGTGTGTGTTCTCAGGTGTTGCCCACCTGTAAAACTACCCAAATTTAAACAGTTATGTTAATGAGTGGTGATTGCTGTGTTTTTTATCCTATTTCAAGATGTATCAGGTACTGTGTAATTAAAAATGTATATTGAAATCGGGAAGCAATATGCACAATTATGAACTTTGGTAAAGCACAACTCTTTTTAAAAGAAAATGAAAAAAAATCAAGATTAAATTAATTAGTAGGTTTCCTTTAAGATATTCAGAACTGTCTTCTGATACCTAACAGAATGCTTGCAGCTTGCTGATAGCTCTGAGCACACTTAACGTGCAGAGTACCGAGACATTTTCAAAAAGTCAAGGCAAGTTAATAAACAACTTTTTAATGATTTTTCCAAGTACTTCTCATTACAACATAGACGGTGTTTACAAAATTAAAAACACAAATTATGCAAAACGTTTTCAACAAGAAAGAAAATACCAACAGCTAACTTCCTGTGTTGAAAATAGGGATTACACAACAGTACAAATCCATACTTTTTCAGTTATTTTCAAGCGGCAATTCTCAGCCACATTAAGCCTTAGCTGAATTATATAATCTGAAACACAGTTCTAAATATTTCTGATTTAGTGATTTATCATTAAAAAGTCAGCCATCTTAAGATCCGTTTTTCATTCTCATTCGAAGAATTTAAGAGTAGTTTAAAAGTATTTGTTGGAACTATTATACATGTACTGTCTACATATGTAAATATAGTCCAAAGATTCATTTTCCTTTGAACAGACTGTAGCTACAATCTGAGTGATCACTGGAGCAAACATGGGCTTTGACATCACATACAATTTAATTTAGCTCTACTGTTTTCAAGATTTCTAAAATAAACGAATGCTTTCATCCTATGAATACTGGAAAGGCTAGCAATAGAACCCAAACTGTGGACTCCTTTATTTATAGACCCTATTAAAAAAGAGCTACTAAAGTGATCCTCTAGTTTTATTTTTTCTCCCAAATAAGCAGGTACTAGAGCCTGTACTTCAGAGCAGTTATAAAAATATTGTCCACGCTCCCTACAATTTGCCACTATCGGGTAGATATTGGTGTGGGGAAGAAGAAAAGGAGATAGGAAAAAAAGTTATCTCCTTCCAGTGTCTCCAAAAATCTGTTATTCTTTCCATAAGCCTTCTCTGGAGACTGTGAGTCATGCCAAAATAACGGAATTAACCACAATGCCACATGCCCAGTGTTTTGCTAAAGAAAGTGATTTTTTTTTTAATTGGATAGGTACACTGACCATCCATTTTGTTTGGTAATCTCTTCTCCAAAGCTTCTCAGTCCCTAAAAGGCAGTACAGATCTCTAAAATATATGGTCTACTTTGTTGCAACAACCTTTTTTTTTTTTTCTGCAGTAATCTTTTAATCAGAGTTCTTGTATTGTGTCTCACTACAATCCCTACAACTTCATATTTTATACTGTTAGGTGAAATTATTTCTAATCATAATTTTACTCATTCCAGCTTCCTGTTTATTCTTCTTCAGTTCTCGCCCCCTGCTTTTATTATAAAATCATCTTCTGAAACATGATATTCCCCTAGCTATTCAAGTTCTATCATAATTATTATCCTCTTTTTCTTGTTTTATCCTAAATATCCAGTAAATCCTGAAGCTCTTATCAATTATCAATATAAAAAATATCTCATTCTAATATTTCCATGCACTTTAACATAATTAATGGTGAAACTCCAAGAATTAATAATCTAAGTATAAAAGAATAATGTAAGTATAAAAGGTTTTCTACCTTAAAAATAATTTTAATTTATTAATTTATTAATTTTTGTGTCAAAGGTTTATTAGTTTTTATAAACTTATTTAACATAGGAAGATGATCATCTTTTTGATATTACTATAGTAGACACTACTGCCATTGTTAATGAATGCAGTCTAACATTATTTTCTGCACTATTTGTATTTCATTTCAGTATTTTATGACCGTTTCATCTTTCCAGTTTTTCAAGAAAAATTTTTGGAGTCATCTCTGCCTCCTCTTTTTCTCTCATGTCCCAGATAAAATCATTCAATTCTGTCATCTCTGTTCTTACAGTTCATTCAGAATCTGCATCTTAGTACTGTATGATGACTCCCTGGATGAAGACACCACTTATCTTGCCTGTATGATTGTAATCATCTCTAACTCTCCCTCCATGTGTTCTATTCTTGAGACAAATTCATAGTTATCCTCTTAAAAGATGGGTCATATCATGTTGTTCTATGACTTATTACTCCTCCAGGGCTCTCAGTTGCTCTCACAATGCAGGCACATTCCTGACAGTGACTTATAGGGCCTTGCCAATCAAACTTTTTGTTTCCTCCTGATCTCATTTTTTGATTCTAATCTCTCCTGATTCTACTCCAATGACCCGATCTCGTTGCAGTTACCTAGAAGATCAAAACATGCTTCACTTAAGCCCTCTGCATTTTTTTCCTTTTTAATTTTCCAGATGCTCTTGTAATGAGAATTATAAATGACTTGAATATCTTTTGGTGTAAACTGTTTTTTAAACAAATGATCTTTCTTTTTGCAAATACTGAGCAAGACATTGTTTTCTTTTGCATAATCAATAATTTTTTTAAAAAAGTTGTAAGCATATATGATTTGTCCAAGATATTTGAAAAAGGATTAAAAAAAAAAACTTGATTTTTTTTTCTTTGGTATTTTTTATTTTTTAAAAAAGATTTATTTATTTTATTTTTATATATATTTGTAAAGATTTTATGTATAAAATAAGCTATTATAGAGACTTTTCTATAGTAGGCTATATATGATACGAGTAATAGTAGGAAATGATCTGGTTTTTAGAAGAAAGAAAATTGAATTTAATATAATACATGGTATCACTTCACCTTGAAGTATGAAATAGGTTTTCATAGTATGTAGAGTAGGGCATGGAAGTACATGTTCCAAGAAAGAGTGATAGAGAGAATCACAAAACTGACCTAAGTTGAGGGCAGGAAACAGTGGGCTTGGTGTTTGGTGTATACTTTAAGTGAACTTTATTTTTTCTCTCTCTCTTTCTTTCTTTTTCTTCCTTTTCTTTTTTCTTTCTTTTTTTCCTTCCCTTCCTCCTTCCATCCTCTCTTACTTCCTCCTTTTTTTCCTTCCTTCCTTTGTTCGTTCTTCCCTCCTTCCTCCTCCTCCTTCTGCTGCGACGCCTCCTCCTTCTTCTCTTTCTGTTGATTAAAGAAAAAGGACATACAAAACTGGGAAGGGTATTTAATTAAAAATACCACTGGAAGGAGCTTCAGTTTTAATCCAAAAACTGTTCAGATTCTCATAGGATTTTCCACAGGAGCTGATATTAACAAAGGTAGCCATAAATGAGTCTAGTCCATTGGGCACAGTATAATTGGAAATGTGGAAAAATATTCTACTAGCTATGAAATTATAGTCATATTAAAATTAGAAGCATTGGGAATTCAAATAAAAAGGTTTTTATTTTTTTATGATTTTTTATGATTTTATTTATTTGAGAGAAAAGAAAAAGGACAGAGGGAGAAGAAGAAGCAGGCTCCTTGCTCAGCAGGGAGCCTGACATGGGGTTTGATCTCTGGACCCCAGGATCATGACCTGGGTCAAAGGCAGAGGCTTAAGTTATTGAGCCACCCAACCACCTCAAATTTTTTTTTTTTTCTTTAAAGCCCAAATTTAGGAAACACTGACAGCAAAGAACATGGAATCAAGGCAGAGACATCAAATTTAACTTAAGTAAATAGAATGTAAATTTCTAACAAAAAGTAAATAATCTGGAAACATAATAAAGCCAATTTAACAAGAAAATACTATTACAGATATTTTAATTTTTATTAAAGATATTTATTGTTTGGGACGCCTGGGTGGCTCAGTTGGTTGAGCAACTGCCTTCGGCTCAGGTCATGATCCCGGAGACCCGGGATCGAGTCCCACATCGGGCTCCCTGCTCGGCAGGAAGCCTGCTTCTCCCTCTCTCACTCCCCCTGCTTGTGTTCCTCTCTCGCTGTGTTTCTCGCTGTCAAATAGATAAAATCTTAAAAAAAAAAAAAAAAAGATATTTATTATGTTTTAATATAAAATATTTATAGAACCATATTATACAGATGTTAAAATTCTGTAAGTAAACATGCTCATTAAAATTTTGAAAGAAATTTAATAAGATACAAATGTAGAAAATGACTAAATATATTCTAGAAATATGACTTATGTATAAAAATATCCACTACATCTTGGTGAGAAAATTACTATAAGCAGTACATAAGTTGTCAAGTAAATATCAAATGTTAGCAATGTAAATTCTGAAATGCCTTAAGCATGAATAACATAAAAATAAACACTGAAGGCACTGAATGTGTTTGAAAAATAAATCTAGTTCACCTAGCCCAACACAATCTTTACTTTTTTTAAAAAAGATTTTATTTATTTGACAGAGAGAAACACAGCAAGAGAGGGAAGTGAGAGAGGGCGAAGCAGGCCTCCCGCCGAGCAAGGAGCCCCATGCAGGGCTCAATCCAGGGTCTCCAGGATCATGACCTGAGCTGAAGGCAGTTGCTTAACCAACTGAGACACCCAGGCACCCCAAGACAATCTTTATTATTCATTACAAATATGTAATCTAAATTTTCAAACCATATGTATTTAACTTCTCTAATTTAGCAGAATATT
This sequence comes from Spilogale gracilis, assembly GCA_004023965.1. NCBI lineage: Eukaryota > Metazoa > Chordata > Mammalia > Carnivora > Mephitidae > Spilogale > Spilogale gracilis. Next base: position 39,236 of record PITA01013972.1, read on the forward strand.
TCACATTCATTACCTTTGTTCTTCAATGCAGCTCTTCTGAAAAGATGCCCCAGGTAAATGCCCCATGCCCTACTTATACGGTATTAAAAGAAATAATCTCTAATTGTAGGAAGAAGGGAAAAAAAATGTTAATGGGGAAAAGGATATGATGAGCTTGGTATTGAACTGTTTGGACAAGGATGTGACATCAGTACCTCAGGGGGAAATGTGATCCAGTGAAGAGCAAGTATGAACTGAAAATGAAAACAAATGGAGATGAGTGATGACAATTTATGCATCGCACACACAGGTCACTATCCAAGCTATGGGAATTGATGAAATATTCAAAGTACATGGATGCAGGATAAAAAGTGATAGCCAAGGGGAGAAAAAAACACCATGTGAAATTTCCCATCTATTATTAGATAGAAATGCATCAAAAAAAAAAAATGTCTTAAGGTGTGGTCTGTTTTAACAGAAGTACAATGAAATTACTATTCAAGTAATACTTTCACTAAAAATAGATGATAGATGATTGATAGATAATTTGTCATATTTGATCATTTTACTATTTGTTTAAAAAATTTTACTCTTATTTCAAAATAATGTTGTGGTATGCATTTTTACACATGTCCTTATGATAGAAAAGTTATTGTGAATAGACACTATTGAAATACCAGGACCTCCTTAGGAGTTACAAATAATAGGATAATTAAATGTTAAATATTTGAGGTGCCTGATTGGCTTAGTTGTTTAAAGATCTGCCTTCAGCTCAGGTCATAATCCCAGGGTCCTGGGATCATGTTTTCCATCATAGCAGGAAGTTTTCCATCAGCCTTCCTGCTCCGTGGAAAGTCTGCTTCTCCCTCTGCCCCTCCACCTCTCTTGTTCTCTCTCTTTTTTTTCTCTCTCACACACATGCTAAAATAAATTAAACCTTAAAATTAATAAATGTTAAGTATTTTAGCTTTTTTTTTTTTCATAAGATGGATTCTCTTTCTCCATGTACTTACTGGTTTATGCTGAATGTCCTCCATTTGCCCATTCAGATATGTATTCCCATTTTCTACCTCTCTTGGTGTCTGGTAAGGCCGACCTGCATGGACTACACTGGCGAGATCTCTTTGTATTTTCTAGGTAAGTTTTGTCAATGGCAATCACCTGCAAGAAGAAGAGTGAACTCATGGTACCCTTGTCACACCCCTTGCCCTTAAGACCATGGCTTTGGTCAGGCAGCACTTGCCATATGATTTTCTCTCCAAATCTGGTAATACTCCTCAGGTTGTTCTTTCAGGCCTTAAAGTGGCAAGAAGTCTTGCCTTCTGTCTTGTTTTATCTAAATCCTACCTATCATTTTGTGAAGAACTTTAACTCTCCCTAGTACCCATTTTTTTTTCAAGATTTTATTTATTTGACAGAGAGAAACACAGCCAGAGAGGGAACATAAGCAGGGGGAGTGAGAGAGGGAGAAGCAGGCTTCCTGCCGAGCAGGGAGCCCGATGTGGGGCTCGATCCCAGGTCTCCAGGATCATGACCTGAGCCGAAGGCAGTCGCCCAACCAACTGGGCCACCCAGGCGCCCCCCTAGTACCCATTTTTATATGCTATCTTTTTCTCATGGTCAGACACTGTAGGTTATAATTTTATATATATTATATTTGCTTGCTCTTGGAAAGAGAAGCTGGAGGAAGATCTGAGGAAGATACATCAAGAAATAGAACAGGCAGAAATGTGCATTATTTTTTGCTTTTAAAAATTTATCTTGTAATTTACATATAGTAAAACTTACTTGCTTGAGGGATACAGCCCTGTGAGTGTTGAAAAGTACATAGAATTGTGTGAAATACTACCAGACTCAAGACTCAAGATACAGTAGTCTGGTCATCTCTCAAAATTTCTCTGTGCCTTTTTTTTTTTTAAGATTTTATTTATTTGACAGAGAGAAACACAGTCAGAGAGGGAACGCAAGCAGGGGGAGTGAGAGAGGGAGAAGCAGGCTTCTTGCAGAGCAGGGAGCATGATGTGAGACTCATCTCCAGGATCATGACCTGAGCCAAAGGCAGTTGCTTAACCAACTGAGCCACCCAGGCACCCCATGCTCTGTGCTTTTTACAGTCGGATGCCTTCCTCATGTCTAACCCTGGAAGTGACTGATCTCATTTCCATCCTGTAGTTTTGCCGTCTCTATGTCCATAGAAATGGTTTACCCAGTGCGTAGCTTTTTGATTCAACTTCTTTCACTGTTCTTGTTGCTTTTGATATTCATCCATGTTTTGGGAGCATGAATAGTCAACTCCTTTTTATTGTTGCATGGTACCCGACTGTATGTATGCACAATCATTTCCTTCTCCACTTATTAGCTGAAGGTCATTTAGGTTGTTCCCAGTTTTTGGCAACTGTGACAGAACACTGGTACATACATTTGGGTATAGGTGTCATGTGGACGTGGGTTTTCATTTCACGTGTTTACATTTCTAGAGTGGGATTGTTAGGTCATTTGGTATTTCTTTAACATTATAAGAACTACCAAACATTTGGTGTGGATACAAACCTTGGTATTTTTATAGAAAACCAATTTACATTGTAAGAGTGAGTGTATTTCTAGACTTTCTATTAAGTTTGCCAGTTTATATACGAGTACATATGCAGGCAACACACTATTTTGCTCTGTATAGTAAGCATTACAGTCGGGAATCCAAGTCCTCCAGATGTTTTCCATTCACCAAATCATTTTGTATATTCTGGTACCTCTGACTTTAGATTCAGTTTCCCATATTTTTTAAGAATCCTGCTAGAATATCAACTAAGCTTACATTTAATGTACAGATGAATTTGGGTAAAATTTTCAACTTACCATCAAATATTCCAATTGATAAATTGGAAATATTGTTTATTTCTTTACTCTATTTTAATTTCTTTGGAAATCGCAGAAAATAGGGACCTTTATGGAGGAATATAGGAGACTGTCATACTACTCCATTGACATTATTATTATTCTGCCCTTCATGGGTTTCTGCCACTGCTGCTGCTAATTGCCTCTTAAACACTGTTTCTGTTGCTTCGTTGTTGTCTGTCTGGACTTCTTCCTCTTTTTGCAACCTGATTTCATAGAGGGTTATGGGCTCCTAAAGTATCCTGATCCACCTAATACCCGTATCCTAATACAACAATATCACTCTCTTCATCAGAGAAAAGAAGCAATGAAATGGTGTGCAAAGTTTGAGACTCGACAAAAAATTCGCAAATGGTATTTGGGCTCCTCTCTGGGTATATGTCTCACTCTGCAAAGACATCACACATCGTAGTTTCTAAAAAACACCTGAATAACAAGGTAGAACAGGTTCCTGTTCTTTCCATCAAAATCCCAGTTTTCATGCAAATTAAAGGATATGGTTTCTCTTCAGTGCCCAGTGTCCTGAACTCAAGCCCCACATGGAGCCCTGCATAGAGCCCTGGGTCCACCTCAGTGTTGATGAAGCCTACTTAAGGCTCTCCCTCTGCCCTTCCCCCACCTTCAAGAAAACAAACAAACAAAAACCTACTGAATTTGTGAAATAACAATCATACTATAGTAGCTACATTTTATTGAGCAAGTACTCTCTTCAGGTACAGAGATAAATGTTTGTATTCATTATCTCACATTTTCCTTAAACAATATTGTGTGTCACACATTAAAATGTTTATGTAATGGTAAGAACTCAGGGGCTTAAGGTAGTTAAGTAATTTACCTGAGTTCACATGCTTCTAAGTGGTGGCACATACATTAATAATTATATCTATGTGACTTATACTCTGTTCTTTATACCCTACATTCTGCTTTTATCCTTTAGTTTGACAAATTGTAAATCCTAAATATTTTAAGAAGAAATGTGAAGGTACAAATTTAGTTCAAGGCCAAAGGCTTAGAAAATTGACCTCCTTTCAAGAAAAGAATGTTTACACATATTATGTTTACACATAATAACCTGCACCAAGCAGGTGACTGTATCATTAATCAGTATTACTCCTTAGTTGCTGTGAATGGGTGAGGGTTAGTGGTGTTTTTCAGCCGCCTGTGGCACTATATGAGGACAGTCCATTTTTCAACTGACACTGCAAGGAGAAATTTAAAACATATCTCTTATCCCAACAGCATGCTGAACTTTGACCCCACAGTATCTACACAGAGAATCCAAACAAATAAAATTTCATAAATGTACAACTATAAAATGGGCTGCTTTGTTAAACAGAAAGAACAGGATTTTACTCCTGTTCTTTAATTGTAAGAGCAGGCAGCCTGCAATTTTGCAGTCTTCCTTAGAAATCTGTCAACAATTGATACATAAAGAACTATTCTTGGGACAACAGAAAATAAACAATCATGATTTCAGTAATAAGATTCCTGAAAAAACAGACTGACATTCTTACACGGATGTAATGAGAAAATGACAGCTAGACTTTGCCAGAATACAGATTAAATTGACAATGATTTTCATAAAGTCCTTGTTGATTAGATATTAAAATACAAACCCATTTTATATTCACTATATTTAGGAAGACCTTGTAATTTATATTCCAAACAATAATTTTTTAATAATGGAAAGAATATTTATTTATATTTCTCTAGGATAACAGGTGAAAAACAGGACTCTTCTTGGCAAAGCAGAGTACATGACCACTTTATTTATAGTGATTTCATGTTAGTATATGTATCATTCTAATACTGGTTTAACCATTAGTTGCATGATTTTAAGTAGATTACTTAATTACTTTCAACTGAAATACAAAAAAAGAAAAGTGCCTAATGAAGGGTTTTGTGAGGATTAAAAATTATATCTATAACATGATCATTTCACTGCCTAGCATATTGAAGATACTCATGAAATGTATATATTTAAGATTCTAGTTCTCATTGTGTAGCTTAGTTTATTATCATCATTGTAATATTTTTTAAAGATTTTTTAATTTATTTGTGAGAGAGAGAGAGAGAGAGCATGTAAGCAGGCAGAGGCAGACAGAGAAGCAGGGTTCCTGTTAAGTAGAGAGCCTGATGGGGGGCTCAGTCCCAGGACCCTGGGATCATGACCTGAGCTGAAAGCAGACGCTCAACCGACTGAGCCACCTAGGTGCCCCTATCATCATTGTAATATTAATATGGTTCGGAGTGGTAGAATCTCATATTTTGAAACTTAAATTTTGAAACCTGATCGTAACATACCAAACTTTTATGCTCCAGTCAGTCAAAACCAAATAATACCCTTAAAAATTTTGCCTTCACAAGATTGTTTTTAGGTATATTGGTTTTAAGGACCAAAGTAATGGTATTCTACTTTGACTAGTGAAAAGCACTAGAATATTCATATTCATATGATCAGAAGAAAACATTAGAATTACATTCTAATCCATTCCCTAATCTAAAGCAATAAATATGCTATTTTAGTATAAAGATAATTTCTATTATTTATAGTTAAGAAACATGAAATAAACATTAAACTTTAATTAATTAATATATATGAAATATCAGATTTTAGAAACAAAGATGTAAGATATGAAAACTACAAAAATGTAAGGTAGAATTTGTTTCCAGTTTTCAAGGATTTACTTAGTTAACCTATTTTAAATAAAGCCATAGATTAAAAAAAAAAATGGTTATGGACCTCTAGCCACATTAGAGTATATATATTTGTAAATGGGGTTTTTTTTAGTGTATATTATATTGTTTCCCTCCCAGCATTTAATATAATGCCATTTGTGTTATTCCAATACTAAGAAAATGAATTGGCCAAAAAATTAATACAGTCTCTGTTACTTTGTCTTTAATGAGCATAAACTGAATGATCCATATCATGTCAGAAAATTTTAAGAATACACATTATTTTCCTAGGATGCCACTGTTCTAACTTGTGTACCTTCATACCTGTAACACAGTAGCAGAAAATAATTTATTTCCTCAAGAAAGTTTTAAATATATGCAATTGAAAATCATAGTTTCCTCATTTTTCACTGTGCAATCCATTTGCTAGCCCTTTTAGCCTCTCCCATTTCAGGGACCCTGAGCAACCAAAACCACATCTTACTGTGAACAAATTAGTTTTGACACCTTGAGACATTTAATTATTTGCAACAGTGAGTCAGATGGAAGTGAAGTGAGAGAAACTTTTCAAACTCTAGGAAAGATACACAAGCTCAAAATGTCACTTTAGGATATTTTAACCCTGAAAATCCAGTTAATAAGCATAACAGAAATCTACAAATATGGGTTCAAATTTTTAGAAAATAAACATGAAAAAATAAATAGAAATGTGAATTTTAATAGTTTATCGTAGTTTTTACAAACTACCGTTCAGAAGTCTTTGGCAGAGGCACACAAAGTCTCAGAGAGAGGAGTGAATGTGATGTGCATTTAACACAGGCATTCATTTTACAGTGGAGGGAACTGAGAGGTTCAGGGAGGTTAAGTGATTTGCCAAGGTCACTCACCAGTTGCTCTTAAAGTCAGAGAGAGAAATAAAGCTATGTTTCTTATTTTCCCAGTATTATTTTATTAATTTCATTTGCCACATGTAGTAGTAGCAATTTAGGCACAACTAAAATCTGTTGTTGGTAAATAACATTTTAATGAGAAAGTTGTGCTAACAAAGTTTACATAATTATAAAAATAACAGTTAATTTTCCAAGTAAGTCTATAGCTATGCTGATTTGCATGACTATAGAGAATTCTGTGATTTTTTCATCTATTACAACCTTTATTGATTTAATAATTATTGAATGTTTATATACGTGTGTGTTTGTGTGTGTACTCTAAAGTTTATTTTCCTGCAGTTTTTGTATTCTTGAAAAAAAAAGATTGCCTTTTTCTGAGAGTTGATAATTGAATTTCATATATAAAAATAAACATTTCAATTGATATTTATTCATATTTGTCCATGTAAGGTAAAGTGTTCCAAGATATGCATTATTCAATGCAAAATGTTATGAACACACATTTTTTTTGTATTTTAGCCTGTTTATTTAAGATACAGTGTGAAAAATAGTTAATACAGTTGATTAAGCTTTTTATATTAAAGCTTATTGGAAATGTTTAACAATCCATTTTTATCATCCTTATAAATGTAACTAAGTATAGTCAGCTTGAAGCTGTTGCAAATACAAGAAATAAAAATAGAAAAATATAAGTATAAATTTATAAATATTATATAATATGACACTGTACATATAGGGAGAAATATGCTTCTTACATATACTTGACTATTTTCCATCCATACTTTCCTCATACATATGCTACATAAATTATATTTCTCAATATTTAAATACTTGGATATTTTCTTTAGATGTGCCCAAATCCAAAGCTACTAATTATTTTAATAAATACATCCCCTATTTTCTAAATAAAAAAGGGTGATTGTTATTTTAGAAATATTCAGACTTTGAGTCTTTTCTGATAATTGCCATGACTTAATTATTATAGTCATTTTCATTTTCCCATTTCATTAGAGTATATGGTGCTTTGACAAAGTCCCCTACTATAATAAAAAGGTATCTAACTACTTCATATGGTACATGCTATCATCTTTTTAAAATTTTGTGAAATTTTTTAAAAGTCCCTTTATAGTAAATGATATAATCATAAGACAAGCGCCATATCCAGGAAGTTTTATATTATCTATGTATTTAGCTATTCATATCTATATATATTTATTCTTTCTCTATTTATTGCATCATAGATATATTTCTTAAAAAATAACCTCTTAAGTCTATAACTAAAAATAGTTTGATTTAAATAATTTTTATTCTTAATGGAAATATAGTCAACCTATAATATTAAATTAGTTCCAGGTATACAATATAGTGATTCAACAGTTGTATATATTACAAAATGATCACCACAATAGATGTATTATATAGTATTATTGGCTGTACTCTCTATACTGTACTTTTCCTCCCTATGACCATTTTTTTCTTTTGATAACTGGAAGTTTGTACCCATTCATCCCCTTCACTCATTTCTCCCATCCTACCACTCCCCTCCCCTTTGGCAACCACCAGCTTGTTCTCTGTATTTATTAAGAGTCTGTTTCTCTCTTTGTTATTGTTTGTTCATTGTTTTATTTTTTAGACTCCAGATATAAGTGAAATCACATGGTATTTGTCTTTGTCTGCTTTATTTTACTTAGCATAGTACCCTCTCAGTCCATCCAAGTTGTTGTGAATAACTAGATTTTTTTTTATGGCCAAGTAATATTGCATAGTGTACACACACACACACACACACACACACACACACACACACAAATATGATATATCACATCTTCTTCATCTGTTCTTCTGTTGATGGATACTTGGGTTGTTTCTGCATCTTGGCTATTGTAAATAACACCACAATAAACATAGAGGTGCTTGTATCTTTCTGATTTGGTGTCTTCATTTTCTTCAGGTAAATACCTAAAAATGGAATTACAGGATTGTATAGTACTTCTAGTTTTAGTTTTTTGAGGAAACTTTATACTGTTTTCATATAGTCATTACACCAACTTGCATTTCCATCATTAATGCACAAGGGTTCATTTTCTCCAAATCCTTACCATCACATGGTATTTCTTGTCTTTTTGATCCTAGCCATTCTGACTAATGTGTGGTGATATTTCATTGTGGATTTTATTTGCATTTCCCTGATGATGAGTGATATTGAGCATCTTTTCATGTGTCAGTTGCCCATCTGTATGTCTTCTTTGGAAAAATATCTACTCAGGTCTTCTGTCCATTTTTTAATTGGATTATTTGGGATTTTTTTGGTGTTGAGTTGTATAAGTTATTTATCTATTTCAAATATTAACCTCTTATTGTATTTATCTTTTGCAAATATATTTTCCCATTCAGTAGGTTGCCTTTTCAGTTTGATGATTTTGTTTCACTATGGAGAAGTTTTTTAGTTTAACATAGTCTCGATTGTTTATTTTTATTTTTGTTTCCCTTTCCTGAGGAAGAAAGATCCACAAAAATTATTGCTAAGGTTAATATTCAGGAGATTGCTATGACATAAAAAGTTCTGCTCAAAATTTCCTCAATATTTCATTAAAATATTATATTTTATAATTATTCTGATTATTTAGAATCATATATGATTTGTTTTATTTGATTATTTTTATTAATTTCAATTAATGCAATTTTCCATTTACTTGTGCAGAATTCTGTGTTTACAATTAATTTAAACAAAATTGTATTTACTGTCTGTAAAAGAAAATAAGGAAAGTTGTCAAAACCTTATACAAACAAGGATAATAGTCAACACATTAAACAAAGGTGGGAGTACTCATTTTTCCAGACAATAATTAGCAGCAGATACCTCAAAACAATAATTGACATTCATAAACTACTTTCCTTGAAACATCTGAAAGTAATTTGTAGAAATTACTTAATTAGCCTCTCAGCAGTTCCTGGTGGTAGATATTGTATTGTAATTACAATACACTTTGTATTAATAGCATTGGTGAGAAGCTTATGAGTGCAGATATTCTTTGTGGCCATACATAAGGGAAGGAAGTTGGGATCCAGTTAATCGGTAACACTGCACACAGCTCTCGTGTGTGCCAAGGTAATTGAGATTGTTTTGTTTACTATTATTTTCCTCATTAGTTTAATTTTGTCCTAAAATATCTTAACCAGTGTTTCATTTTTTCTCTTCTCTTTGCTCTCTGTCCCAGACACAAAGTTAAACTAGAAAAAGGATGACATTGCTTTTCTCTGCATGTATCCAAAAATGTGTTCAATGTATGCACACACACACACACAAATAACAACAATGAAATGCTTCTTCATATTATATGTGTGTCCTGGGAGAAATCATTCCCTGACTTACAGCTAGTTAATTTTTATTTTAAACTGCACATATTTAAAGAGTGCAGTTCAGATGTTTTGATATAGCTCTACACGTGTGATACTATCACCACAATCAGGAGACTGAATGTATTCATTAATAATTTTTTTTTTATTCCTTTGTAACTCCTCCATCCACCTTTTCTTAGCCTTACATTGATCTGTATTCTTTAGCTAATTTGGATTAGCTTGCTTTTTCTAGTCATTCAAAAATTGAATCATACAATATGTCCTCCTTTTCTGTTGTGTTTTGCTTCTTTCACTAGCAAAGTTATTTGGAGATTCATTCACTTATGTGAATCTGCATATTAATTGGTGCATATTCAACGGTGTAGATATACCAGAGTTCGTCAATCCATCTACCTGTTGATGAACATTGGTTGTTTCCAGTTTTTGGCTTACATATAAAGCTTCTATGAAGATTTCTGTGCAGGTTTTTATATTGGCCTATGAATTGATTTGTATTGAATAATTGCATAGGAGTGAAATGCCTGCGTCATACAATAGCTATGTGTTTAACTGCAAAATGGTTTCCAAAAGTGGTTGGATAATTTTAATCCTAGATTCCTACATGCAGCAATTAAGTGTTTGGCAAATTTGCAACCAAAAAGGGATTGCTGTAAAAATAAATCGTTTTGGGATGCCTGGGTAGCTCAGTCAGTTAAATGGCTATCTTCAGCTCAGGTTGTGATCTCAGGGTTCTGGACTGAGCCCCATTTTGGGTTCCCTGCTCAGCAGGGAGTCTGCTTCTCCCTCTCCCACTGCCCCTCCACCCCACTCATGCTCTCTTTCTCTCTAAAATAAATAAAATCTTTAAAAATTAAATCATTTTATTAAAGGTGAAGAGCAAATTAATTTGTAATTCAGATTTATTTAATAGCTAGATCTTGTAATAAAGTTAACTGATATCTATAATTAATTGATATCTGTCTATTTTAAAAAAATTATTTCTGGGAGCTTGAAGTTGCCTAACTAAAATGTCGATGAAAGGGAAAGGTAAATATTGTAACTCACAGTTATAGAAATTTGATATAACTCAGTAAAATTAAGGATTATTGTTTTTACTTTGAACATACTGCAACTTCATACACAAATGTTTCCATTTGCTTTCCTGAAGGCAGCCTTGTGATTATGTTCTTACTGATAGACATAAGATTATGGAAGATCATGGGCATTAAAATCTTTTTGGTATGGGAGACCATATCAAACACTAAGAAGACTGTATTCTGGAATTTTCCCTTCGTTAAAATCTAAGATGAATATTTAGGAACTGAAACAAATTAACTGATTAAGAACTTCATCACAACTGGGTGCCTGGGTGGCTCAGTGGGTTAAAGCCTCTGCCTTCAAGTCAGGTCATGATCTCAGGGTCCTGGGATTGAGGCCCACATTGGGCTCTCTGCTCAGCAGGGAGCCTGCTTCCTCCTCCTCTCTGCCTACTTGTGATCTCTGTCCAAAACAAAAACAAAACAAAACAAAAAACACACATCACAACTATGCTTTGTAAATTTAGTACAGCACTTAATTTTTTTCCAATAAATCACTAAAATCCTTATGGGCATTATTAACATAAATTTAGGAACTTCCTCTGCAATTCACACCACACCCTGTATTTTCCAAGAAGCCAGACAACTCAGCTTGTCCCAGGTAGGATCAATCTCTCTTTCTTACCCAAATCTAAACTATGCAGGCATTGACAATTCCCTACTGCTCTGGCTTCTCATGCCTTACAATGTGGTGTTGAATGGATCGCCTCACTTTCAGGCAGCTAGTTTGTCATTATAATGAAGCTGCTGCACAGGCTGCTGTGGAACAGCAAAGGGAGGATGATTCTACTCTTTGAGAGATAGATCTTCTAAAGAAAGCATATGTATTGCTCTGGACATTACCAATTTCATGGCAAAGCTGTTCCACACCAAGTTTCCAGAACATGAATCCTCCACTTAATTAATTTAAAGACTTTGTTCTTCTAGTCCATGGAAGTAGAAACTTAATGGGTTTGTGCAGGGCTAGAGAGAAGAAATGTGAAAATGGAATAGAGAACTTAGGGCCTTCAGGGCTTTCATTAAAAATTAGAATCGTGGGGCGCCTGGGTGGCTCAGTTAGTTGGGCGACTGCCTTCAGCTCAGGTCATGATCCCGGAGACCTGGGATCCAGTCCCACATCCGGCTCCCTGCTCGGCGGGAAGCCTGCTTCTCCCTCTCTCACTCCCCCTGCTTGTGTTCCCTCTCTGGCTGTGTTTCTCTCTGTCAAATAAATAAAATCTTAAAAAAAAAAAAAAATTAGAATCGTGTATGTTATATATGGGATGCATGTTAGAATCATAGATCTAGAACATACTAGAACTGTATATATAATATATTCTAATACATATGAGCATTTCTAATATATACTCTAAATGTATATTAGAAATTTGTTTAAAATCATATAATTATAACATATCCACATATAAAACAAGCATAATTTATAAGGGGGAATTATTTTACCTATGTTCTTTTAGCTGTCTATATTATAAAATGCTATTTGAAAGTGTTATCATAGTAGCCATTTAGATTTGAGAGAAGAAACTGAGTTGTAAAAATGTTAAAGTTCATGGAACATGTATGATGAAGTCTAGAATAAGTTAGGGATTACAAGAATTTAATATTTTGTTAACCTTTTATTAGTGATGAAAATATAGCCAAATGTTACAGAATTATTGAGAGCAAAAAAAAAAGGGGGGAAGGACCATTTTCATTTCATTTCTTCAGCCAAAGATAAGACACTGGTGAAAACTGCATTGTCACATAATTCTAATTTTTTTTCTTGTGATGAGAACTTTTAATATATACTCCCTCAGTAAATATATCCCCAATAAAACTGTAAACAAAAATTGCCTTGTCACAAAATTCATGATGTTGAAATGAAAAACCAATTAATTATAGTGTTTCTGATATAACACATTATGAAGTACATTTACTAAAATGTTTAATCTAGATATAATTAATCCTCTAAATCTTACCTCTAGATTATAGGAAATAAACAGAATTAAGAAGAAGAGATAAGATAAATACAGGAGCTGAAGAATATTTAAGACAACTTTCATTAATTCATAAGAAGTTGGGGTCATGAAATAAAGTTGGAGCAACTTCAGAGTCTAAAAATGACTAAGAAGACATAACAAAGACAATGAATGAAATTCAATTGTATAATGTATCAAAAAATATTTATAAAATAATTTCTGGGAAAATTCAGAGTATAAATACAGAATTTTGAAATGAAATATCATGGAATCTGTACCTGAATTACAAGCAATTTAATATAAATAAAAGAGGAAAAGAGAGGGAGAGAAAGAGAGCGAATCTGCAAATGAGGTTTAATGTTAGCTCTACAGTCTGTGAAGGTATAGAATTATTTTATTTTATATACTAGAATGTTTTCATAATAAAAATTGAGAGAAAATAAACATTACAAAGCCAAAAAAATCATCTAAAAATTCTACTTGTACAAAAAGACCAAATACTCTACTTTGCAGGTTGTAATTCAAACTGTCAACACATTTTATTTTACAAGAAGTATTAATGGAATGACTAAAATTCACAAGTCAGGCAACAAATGTTGGCAAGGATGCAGAGAAATAGGAACACTCTTACACTGTTGGTGGGAATGCAAACTGGTGTAGCCATTCTGAAAAACAGTGTGGAGGTTCCTCAAGAAGTTGAAAATAGAGCTACCCTGTGACCCAGCAAATGCAGTACTAGGTATTAACCCCAGTAATACAAATGATAATCCAAAGGGGCACCTGTACCCCAAAGTTTATAACAGCAATGTCCACAATAGCCAAACTATGCAAAGAGCTGAGATGGATAAAGGTGTGGTGTGTGTGTATGTGTATATATGTATATGTCTCACTGTTGGGAATGTCTCACTGTTGGGAAAATAAATTACAAATAAGAAAAGAGGAAACACTAGAATGAACTTCATGGAGTTTAGTATGGAAGCAGAACTATCAGTATGAACTCATGGTTTATGACACATGTAAAAAAGACTAGAGATAGAAATGCAGATGCCTGTGAATGTGTTTGTAGAACATATATTTTCTACTCAATGAAATGGTTAACATAATATTAATGAATTAAAAAGAAGTGTTAACAGATAGGTTGCCAAACCCACTCTTTGACAGGCTTCTCCTGCTTCTCCTTCTCCCTCTGCTCCTACCACCCTTTGTGTTTGCTCACTCTCTCTCTCAAATACATAAACTCTTAAAAAAAATAAGAAAGAAAGAGAGAAGGGGGAAAGAGAGAGAGAGGAAGGAAGGAAGGAAGGAAGGAAGGAAGGAAGGAAGGAAGGAAGGAAGGAAGGAAGGAAGAGAAAGAAAGGGAGAGAGAGAAAGAAAGAAGAAAGAAAGAAAAAGAGAAAGAAAGAAAAATTAATTCAGATTGTTAGTCTATTTTGAAAGTCAGTTATATTCTTCTGTTGCAACATTTCTTGGTTCTTATTATAAGGATTAGTTTTAGCGAAGCAGCAGGTATATGAAAAACACTGGAAATAAAACATATAATGAGGGTAACAATCCTAATTCATTTTTTAAATTTTTTAGAAAGTATTTTCCTCAAGCTGTGAACAGTTTCACTTTGTGAGATTAACTAAATCAAACTGCTTCACTACGAATAATAGAATCTTCAAGTCCAAATGTGGAAAAAAGAGAAATCTTTGAAAAACTCATTTACTATTAGAGAATTAGAAAAACCTTAAGTGAAGTGGCTGCCACCACTTCAGAGCTGACCAGAATCCAATAGGATTGTCCACAACCCCCAGTAGAAAGTAAGATACTATTTAGAATGTTGGAATCTTACACATAGTATGAGATCTGTCAGTGCTGAGAAATAATTTTCCTTTAAAAATCTGACTGCAATAACTTCTATAATAATTTTTTAATGAAAGTTTTCAGGTTTTAGATTTAATTCTTTATCTCAAAAGTTTTTTTTAGCAATATTTAGCATTGTTCTGGGCTTTGACGGAGTATTAATTTTAATATATTTCCCTTTTTGGTAAAAATGTATACATGCTGCATCACTTAATCATATAAACATAAAATCAATTATAAATTTTAAACACATTATGTTTAAATATATATAACCATTTCTCAAACACACTGTTTAATATAAAAATGTATACTTTTTTTTACAAATAAATTTTATCTAACTTGATTTTTCTTAAATACTTAGGCTATAATTTTGCTGTGCTAGTTTGTATTACCAGGCTTTTCAACTCATTTTTAATATACTCAGTTCACCTATGTAAATGTTCTAGGAGTAGAAAGTGAAAGAAATCAACAAATTATGATTATTTTTAATGAATTATAATTAACATAATTTATATTAGTTTCAGCTGTACAACATTTTGATTCAATGATTATGTTATGAAATGCTCACCAAAAGAAGTGTATCTGCTGCAACCATAAAATATTATTAAAATACCATTGACTAGGGGCACCTGGGTGGCTCAGTTGGTTGGGCATCTGTTTTTGGCTCAGGTCATGATCACAGGGTCCTGGGATTGAGCCCCACATCAGGCTCCCTGCTCAAGCAGGAAGCCTGCTTCTCCCTCTCTCACTCCCCCTGCTTGTGTTTCCTCTCTAGTTGTGTTTCTCTCTGTCGAATAAATAAATAAAATCTTTTAAAAAATACCATTGACTATATTTCCTATGCTGTACCTTCTGTCTCCATGACCTATATATTTGCCTTACAATTGGATGCTTGTACATCTTAATCCTCCTCATCCATTTCATCCATACCCCATCTCTCTGGCAACCACCAGTACATTCTCTGTGTTCAAGAGTCTTCTTTTTCTCTTGGTTTGTTCATTTATTTTGGTTTTTAGTTTCCAAAATAGGTGACATCACATGGAATTTGTCTTTTTCCATCTGATTCATTTCACCTAGTGTAATAGCCTCTAAATCCATCCATGTGTTGCAAATATCAAGATCTCATTCTTTCTTTCTGGCTGAGTAATTTTACATCATTCATATAAATATATATAACATATATATAATATATGTTATTGTACAATATAACATATATTATTATATTGTACAATGTGTATGTATGTATATAATATAGGCAGTATATTATATATAAGCAATATCATATATGTATATGGCATAGATAGTATATATATTGTACACTATATATACTACATGTACAATATACAATATACAAATAATATATAATATATATTTATATATTATATATACACATATACATATGTATGTACATATACATATATATTTATGTATAATATATATACATATGCACTTTGTATTTTTGTATTGTATATTTTTGTATTGTATATATACAACAATATATAATTAATATATAA
>PITA01013973.1:0-38041 GCA_004023965.1 Spilogale gracilis
CTTAACTGACTGAGCCAGCAGGAGCCCCAACTCTTATTATTTCTTAGGCAACACTGTACAGTTGGAATTGCTGGAGTTTCCATTTAAATACTGTATTTGCATATCAATAAATTATATACAGGAAGATTACATTCCTCACCAATATTGTTTGAAAATGTCTGCTTCATTGTAAATATTGGATATTGTGGGAAAAAAATTTATAGTGATTTTTTGTTTAAATAGGAAAACAGGAAAATTAGTGGATTCCCACAGAATTAAAAAAATCAGAATTGGGTTTAACAAAGAAGCCCAGTTTGCCTGTGGCCTATAATTCCCTCCCACCTGTACCGAGAATAGTCTCCCAAAAGTTTTGCATTTATTTAGTGAACGAACAAGTATTTTTAAGGAATTACAGGTCCTTGGCTCTGTGCTAGGAAGTGTTTGGTAGTTCGACAGAGGCTGAATATTAATCCATGCATTCAAAGAACCTAGGAAAATTGTCCTAGACACAAGAAAGATGATAGAACTCAACTGTGCATACAAATACTCTAAACATTGGAAGGCCGATGTCATCAGCTTTCTGTCAGCCCCAGACTGTGTAACAAAGCAGTGTGGATGTGAGAAAGGAGCAAACTTGTAGATTCCAGGATCCAGAAGGAAGTATATGGGCTCAACTGGCAGGTTGTCTCTTGAGCTAACTACGTGCCCTCAGGTAAGTAGCTCTGGGGTAATGCTCTGGCTTCTTCATCTGTAAAGGGTGGTCCATCATAACACTGTCCTTACTAACTCAAAACATTTTGGCAGAGATGGAAACACTGAGTATGTTCTATAAAGTAACATAAATTTGTTAATTTCTAATATATTTGTCCAGAGGAACAGAGCTGCGTTTTGTTTGTGCACATGATTCGTAACTACTTACAGAGACAAGAGGAGCAGGTTGAGGGAATGCTGATTGAATTACTTAGTAGTCCTAAATATTTGTGGAGTATTGTTGCGATCAGAAGACTTACCAACAATGAGACTTTGAATGAGTCTCTTATGTCTGTGCAGCGTTATTTTCTGCTTCTTGCATGTGCCTTGATATTGTGCAGTGAAATGCCAGTGAAAAGCTTTTCTCAGGAAAGAGAATGGTATATTTATATATACTGTGTGTCATATAGTACTGTGTGTCATTTACAGTAAGTTTAATGGGAACTCAGCTTAAGGGACAAATGTAAAAAACTACAGGGTCAGAAATGAAAGTAAATGTTTCATAAATTGGTCCCTGATTCATTTTTCAGCAAATGCTAATTGATAGGATATGAAGCCCTTAATTACTTATAACAGTGCATCTTTTTAAAAGGGTTTATTTAGTTATTTGATAGAGAGAGCACAAGCAGGAGGGAGAGGGAGAAACAGGCTCAGCAGGGAGCCCAATGTGGGGCTCCATCCCAGGACCCTGAGATCATGACCTGAGCTGAAGGCAGATGCTTAACCGAATGAGCTACCCAGGAGCCCCCATCAGTACATTTTTTTTTTCATCAGTACATTCTTAGTTGTTATTAATGGTAATAATTAAGTTGAATAAAAAAATTTTCTCTTAAGGGGAATAAGTATATGTTCTAACTCTCTATGTAGGACATTTACTTTGTATCCCCTCTAAGAATTTTCCATTGCATGCTTATCATAATAATACTCAGATATGTGGGCATGTATTCAGTATTTGGAGTTATATTTAAAAAAAAAATGAAAGTCCTTTACTCCTAGCAAGAGGGAATCTGAGGGAGAGAAGAGTGTTTATACAAAATGTGGGTGCTGCAGGGGCTGGATTTTTAAAATTCTATTACTACTTAAGAATGCTACTTATAGAATAGATTCTTGAGCTTGTTGTTAAACCCTAAAATGTTTTAAATGTCATTAAGTATTATGTGACATTTTACTAAGAAATGAACCTAAGTAGGATAATATACAAAAAGAGAAGGACTGTGTGGCTGGCTCAGTCAGAGGAGCACGTGACTTTTGATGTTTAGGTGGTGAGTTTAAGCCCCACACCGGGTGTAGAGATTACTTAAAAATAAATCTTAAAAAGGAAAAAACCCAAAAAGAGAAAGGGAAGCTTTAGTTAGAAAATAAATAAAAAATATTTAGATTGTAAAAATAGGGTCACCCAGATGACTTAATCAGTTAAGCAACTGATTTTGGCTCAGGTCAAGATCTGGGGTTCCTGGGATGAACCCTGCCTCAGGGTCCCTGCTCAGCAGGGCGTCTGCTTGAGAATTCTTTCTCTTCCTGTGCTCCTCCCCCAACTTGCTCGCACGCGCTCTCTGTCTCCCATGCATGCAAATATTTTAAAATAAAAATTGTAAAAGTAACTCAGGTTGCATATGTTTTGAGACAGTCTTTAAAAAGTTTTAATTTGCAGCTTATACCAGTTAACAAAAAAAATTTAATACGTTTCTACAGTAGAATTCATACATCTAAAACTTACCTTAAGAAATTACCTAACTTCCATTCTCTTTCCCTTAGCAGAGATGATTTCTAGTAATTTAAGAAAAAGATATCTTCTTTTCACAAAATCAAAGACTCCTATATTTGAAAAGCCATGAGCTAGATGCTCATCCTTATTCTTTATTTTATGTCCCACAAATCACTGGATCAAAAAGCCTCATTTCTTCTCTGATACAAAAACCAAAAAGTACTTTCTCAGAAAAAAGAACATTGCTTTTATATTGTGTTATATTATGTGTCATTTACAGCAAGTTTTAAGAACATGCTGATAATAGTACTACTGCGAGAGAAATCAATTTTGTTGTCTGGGCTCTCATTTCAAACAAAGAAAAGTATATAATTGCAGTTTGATTGTTATTAGTATTGCCCAATATACATTTTGTAGTTGTAGTAACTATAAAGCTAAGCAGATAAATAAAATATATCAATGGCTATTTATGAGTATATTTAATGCAAATGACTAAATAAAAATATGAATTACATTTTAATTTAAATTTTAATCAAGGAATGATAAAAATCAATACTGAAAATATGAAATAAGGTAAATATTTTCTAAAATTATAAACTAACAAAGGCAAATAATTTCTAAAAGTATAAACTAACAAAGGTCAGTAATTTCATCTGCAGAAGAAATGGGATTGTGATAAAAATTATTGGTGGCTTTAATTCACTTGTGATTCCAGTTTATTAATTTGTATTTTGATTTTTTTTGAAAAATATTTAAAATTGTGATTTGAAAATATATGTATTGTCAGATGACAGTATATCACACAGAAGATAGATATGGAGGTCATACAAAGAAAACGCTTAGCAATTTATATTAAAAGCACACTTCTCATGTGAGACCACTTCTGTGACTCTCTCAAGACCCACTATCCAGCCCAGGTCTCCCTATTTGAAAATGAACCTATTTAAGCTTTGCCAAATAAGTAATTTTACCTTAAATTTAAAGTTTGGGAGAAAGTGATTCTTTTCAACTTTCTTTAGACCATAGTGATATGGTTATCACCCGATAGTAACATTTGGATGTGCTCTGCTAGAAGCTGGGCTGATCAGTTGGTTTAACACACTGGCGTGCATGTGTGTGTGTGTGTGTGTGTGTGTGTGTGTGTGTAGCCTTTATTGCCAGAGAATTCTTTCATGGATAAACTGAACTCCTAACTCCTCCATTTAAACATGATCTATCTTATTTGATTTAATGAACAATTTTGATGGCCTATTGTGTTAAAGAGGAGAAGAAAGAAAACCAGCCAGGCCTACTCATCATCCCATAGCCATCTGGCCTTAAAGGCCCTCCTTTCTAATAGGGCAGCAGTAAGCCTCGTGGTCTCATATGTGGGTTCTACACTCTGATGGGCCAGATGCTTTCTTCCCGTTATTAGTCAGTTAAATGTGGAAAAGTTATCTGTCCCCAACAGTTCCATTTTATCATTTAGATTCTAATGGTAACTTCCTTATGGGATCATTTAAATTCTAATGGTAATTTCATTCATTAAAGATTATGTAGCAATTAAAAAGGTTTTTTTTATTACCACTTAGTACTTTATCTGACACATAGAAAACTCTTAACAAACCCAACTATTATTATTAGGCTTTTTTTTTTCAATGTTGCTGTCTGAATGACTTTTCACTGAAAACTGCTGTTTAGTGAAGAGACCCACAGAAGTAAAGAGCGTCATGCTAGAAGGTTGACACTTGCTGAGTGTTAAGAGAGAATTGCCTTTACTGCTTGTGTGACCACTGGCAAATTATTTACTTCTGTGTGCCCCAGTTTTCTCAACTGGAAAATGGGCATAATAGTTCTCACCTAATAGGGTTGTTATAACTATTAAGTGAATCAAAGGAATTAAACATATGTATTTTTTAAAAAGTCTGACACATAGTGCTTGTTAAATAAATAACTAAATAAGATCATGTAGATCACTAGCAATATACAATCGCTAATCTGTCAATCATCTTGTTTGGTTTCTGGGTTGCTGAGGGATCCCAAACCAGTCAACCCTTTCTAAACTGTCAGAATTCCAAATAAAACCCAGATTGTCCCTCGTTTCATTTAGGGAGGCCTCTTTGAAAGCTTTTCTGTTATAGAGAAATGAGAAGTTGTGATAAACAAAACATTACCATCATTCTTTTCATCAAGAGATGCTGGAAGAGAGATGCTCTGCTGTACACTTGTTACTGAACAGAACATCTTTCTTGACATGATATTAGATGCTGCTGTTCTTTTCCATTGGTGCCATTCATAAATCTGAACGATTTAATTTGGGAGAATGTTTCCTAGGACAAGAAAGTCTAAGAATAATTGACACTGAATGGCCATGAAATGTTCTTGAAGCCAGAGTACTGTATAGCCACAAAGTAGTCATTCAAAAATTGATCTTGAGGCCCCTGGATGGCTCAGTTGGTTAAGAAACTGCCTTTGGCTCAGGTCTTTATCCCAGAGACCCAGGATCAAGCCCCGCAGCGGACTCCCTGCTCAGCGGGAAGCCTGCTTCTCCCTCTCTCACTCCCCCTGCTTGTGTTCCCTCTCTGGCTGTGTTTCTCTCTGTCAAATAAATAAAATCTTTAAAAAAAAAAAAAAAGACTTCTAGGTTAAATTTAGTAAACTGTAAGAATTTTTATTGTCAAACTACATGAGTCAATGGCTATTAGAATGATCTTTTCTTAGTCAGTTTATCTTCTTCCTTTTTTCCCCTGAAATGAAATACATTTTCATTGATGTGATTTTTCTTCCCTGATGGAAATAGCACTTTGGTTTGTCTTTAGGATGCATCTCTACAGAATTTATAGGTTTCATTCTTTTTTCATCTGTTCACCTTCAGTTTCACTTCATTAGACTAGCAGTTGTTTGCTATTGACTATTGACTGAATGGTTATATTTTCACCCATTGACATCCAACTCACTTAAGCTTTTTTGGCTTACCAGTGTTTCCCTTTGTCTTTTTACCAATTTAACCATATCTCCTAAAGGCAGATCTTTGGATATCTAGCTAGATATACTTAGTATGTCGAAATAAATTAACTTTCAAAGTATGCCTTCTCTGAAAATACTTTCCATTCCTTTTAAATACGTGGCAACACTATATTTGGTTATTAAATTCTTAATACCAATGATTATCCCAGCGCCTGTGAATTTTGTCACCCATTGAGAAAGTGGAAAACTCTTTATCTTCTAGAAAAATTATGTTGTAAAATCATAAGAATTCTCTTCTTTAGTAATTTGTCACCCAGAGTTTATAAATACCAAAATAATTTTTATATATATATATATATGTATATTTCAGTGTATCTGAAATTTTATCTATCTCTTACCCACTAGAAGAGATGAAAATACTTGGCTATTTACTGTATCTGAAATGATAACCTTGTACAGAAAAAAAGTAGGAAGAACTCTGTTCCTAACAATAATGAGTTGACTCAATTAGCACATTTGAAAGATTGCTGCCTTAGACTATTCAGTGTTGCAAAATTCCTTTCTAGATCTTCTTGAGTTACATCTCCTTGACAGAAACATTGGAGATTGTCTAGCTACTTGGGTGTTCTTAATAGCCACTTGAGAATACAAGGTAATTGAATTCACTTTGAAAGCATGTCTTTTCATGGAAGTGATTTATTGCTAACTCTGTCACTAATTAGCTTTCCGACCTTAGAGAAAGTACTTAACCTCTCCCTGGTCCTCAAATTCCTTGTCTGTAAGATAAAGGGATTGGACCAGATAACTTCAAATGACTCATTTTATTTCTAAATATCTATGACTTGCTAAACCTGAAAGTGAACTATGCGCTGGGGTTTAGCTGCCCTGTGGACTGAAGTGCAGATATTCTTGCTTCTCACCATCCCTAGGCTTGCTGGGATAAGAATGCTCAGGACCCTACTGCTTCATTTGAAGTTTAAAGGGCTCTTTCTTTAGTGCCTTGGACCTGGGCTCCCCTAGCACATATTTTGAAACCTAGATTACCATCTGTAAATGGAGATAATAGTATTTGTCTCAAATGGTAACTGTTATTATCAAATAAAATAATATTCATGGAGTTCTTTTATCTTTGGCATGTATTAGATAGCTCATAAATACTAGCTATATTTCCAATTTACATTGGATTTCAGATATCTCAAAATCATGGAAATAAACTAAGTGAAATAAATCTAAGAAAAATAAATAAGTAACTAAATAAAGAAATCTAAATCTTGGACATAATGTCAGTTTTAAATAAGGGTAGAAATGAAGAGTGCCATTGTGATCCAAGCGTACAGGTTGGTACAGTGAGTAATACAGCCTCTGGAGATAGAAAGGAGTTGTATTCTAAGTGTGCTTTTCATTAGCTCGATGACCTTGGGCAAACTTAACTTTCAGAGTTTACATCTTCGCTTGTAAAGTAGGAAAAATAATTTCCCGTGAAGATGAAATGAATATAAGTGAAAACACCTGTTGTGTAAAAGGCTCATAATTGCTCGTTTTCCTCTCTTGATGGGGATTATAAAGATGGATGACTCAAACTTCATCTAGTATTTTCTCATACGTATCAGGGCTGCGCTGAAATCACGGTAGGAAGTCAGTTTCTATTTTATTTTGAAGGAAAGATTCCCTGGGAATTAGATTTCGTAGCTTAGCTTCCATTATTCTAACCCAACTGAAATTTAAGCTAAGTTCCTCCTGTTCTTGTCTAAGTAAGGATAAAATCCAGCTGGTGACTATCCTCTGGGAAATATTCTTTCACGTTCTTAGGTCACCCGTTAACCTTCTATACTGTAGCTTTAAATAGTACCATTTTCAACAGACAGAAAAAGTTATTTATTTTTCTTTGTTGCTCTTCTACCACCCAATTCTACTTCCAATCGAGTACATATTTTAAAAGTGTCTAAAAGGTTGGACAACAAAATTGAAAAGCATTAGCACATTTATTGATAATTATTGGCTACAAAAATAGGCACATAAGCTGATGAACAGCACTTTTATCAAAAGCACTAAATCTCTACTAAGATATTTATGTTGGATTCTAGGTGTTGATGACAAAATAGGTGTAAGAAGAAGTCTGGTAATATGTAGATAGGAATGACTTTTACTTAAGCACTTAAGCACTTACTTAAGGGAGGTATGCAACTAATACACTTACCTATTTTTTACTATTTTAAATACATTTTGTTAGATTTTTACAGCCTCCCACAAGGAAAGTTGAATTAGCACCACTTTCCAGGTGAACACACTGAGGTATAGCTGCCTAAGAAACTTGCTTAACACTATTATACAAATTCTGCGAGGCAGAGCCAAGACCACACACAGATCTTTCTAGCAAAATCAGTGGATATTGCTCTCTACAATTCTATTAACCCAAGCCTTCTAGCTGATATATGCTGCAATGAAAAATAATTTGAGTGAGAGGTATCTAATGGCTTATATCCCGTCCCAGGTCCTTTGAGTCTGTTTCTTAGAGCCAAGGTTACTTTTGAATCCTGTAAGATCAATGCAGAGACTGAAGGCTACATGAGCAAATTCCATCAGAACCTTCCAGAGATACTGGTTCAAAGGTCCTGGGAACTGACTTAGACCTACTTGGGTGGCATTTGAGCATATGGAACTCTGCTCTTTTCACGCTTGAGGTTTGGAAATACTCATTAATAGGAAATGACACCTATAAAGTATCATTTGTGATTTAAGAAATTATTTAAATAAGACTAGAGTTGAAATGATTAGATGAAATATTATGCATATGGCTATAAAAAGGCACAGAATATTAAATCTCAGCGATGTTAGGCAGAAAAGAATTGGAAGAATTTTCACTGAAAAGAGAGTAGCCAGCTAATCTTATGAGACACATCTTGTGACATAAGGATCACTGGGAACAAGACCATAACCTTCTGTTTAAGCTGAGTTACAGTCCTCTTTGGAGTGCAGTGAAAATAATGGTAACCATCTATTTTATTCCCCTTCACTCTGAGAAGGGACTTGTGGGGGAAAAAAGAATGTTTTAATTTGGTAGTTCAATTTATAGCAAAACACCCATAGAAAAGTTTCCTAAAATCAAGAAAAGCTATGTTGTTGGAGAAAGAACTGGAAGTACTGGCATCTCAGCATGGCCTAAGAGCCAGGCCGAGAGCCGGGTTCTAATCCTACACTAATCATTGGTCAGAGGAAAGTTACGGCGGCAGCAGTGTGCGTCTTAAGAGATTAACTCATGTTAATAACACAGTTCAAAGACTATCAACCTGTGTAACCAAGAGGCGATTCTAAGCCATCTTTATCCCTTAAAATTCTAGGACCCTAGTTAAATATCGGAATTGACAAAACTGGAAGCTTACAAAATAAATTTATAAGCTTGATACATGTGTAACATTTATAAAATAAACTGTAAGAAAAGGTTGTGCCAAAAGTTGTACAAGTAATGAAGAGATGGAGGTAATGAAGAGATGGGGCGCCTGGGTGGCTCAGTTGGTTCAGCTCAGGTCATGATCCTGGAGT
Source organism: Spilogale gracilis (assembly GCA_004023965.1). Lineage (NCBI taxonomy): Eukaryota > Metazoa > Chordata > Mammalia > Carnivora > Mephitidae > Spilogale > Spilogale gracilis. The sequence goes on from PITA01013973.1 coordinate 8,921, forward strand.
CCTGGGATCGAGTCCCACATTGGCCTCCCAGCTCCTCGGGGAGTCTGCTTCTCCATCTGAGCTTCTCCCCTCTCAAGCTCTCTCTCACTCACTCTGTCTCTCAAATAAATAAATAAAATCTTTTTTTAAAAAAAGAAAGAAATGAAGAGAATTTTGTGTATGTTCCTACAGGATCTGCCGATTTTAGTTCGATATCTGTTTTCAATGAAAAAAAAATTACACACTTACCAAAAGAGGATGACATCCATTATTTCCTTTTTGATGCAAAATGAATTTTTTTCTAGTTTTTATGAATGAAATTTAAGGAACGGGTAGGAAAATGTTACATGTGTGGTGGACTTTAAATAAATGAAGTATTTACTATTTAAGTTTATAAAACTCATAAATTCGAGGTCAGTTTTAGATAATCGTAATCAAATTATAAGACTGCTGATCTGTGTTCTTTAAAATATCAAGCCTCTTTTGGTGTGTTTAAAATGAATGTGTTTCTACACATGAAAGTTTAATAATGTATTATTTTATAGAGAAGAATATTACTCACACACATGTCAAAAACATTATGGTTGAATCTTGCTTCATTGAGTCAGTGTATTTTTCTTGATTCGTAATCTAGGATGTATCATCTGAGTAGAATCTTTAGGAATGGAGCCCAGGCGCTTAGTTGGTGGGTGGTTGCTGCTGTATTTAGGTTCTATTTTATAGCACCTTGTAAAATGTCCTTCATGGGAAGTAGCATCAATACACATTTTTATGGGCATACACTATTTTATTCAACAAATATCCTGAAAACTGAACACATAGCACACATCTCCTATCAAAATACACACTAGTTGTCTGCACATGAAAAAGATTTAAGCAGTTCATGATTTTGAGATAGGTTATTCCTTGATGCATTGCATATTTTTTCATGGATACAGGGACGAAAAAACACCAGCTGCTTCCTGGAACCACAGCTGACTTTCATTATAAAATTTCAACATAAACTAATTCAGATATAAGGGATACTTTCTTCTATGAAGGGAAAAGATTTATGGCCTAGTGAAATATATACATCGAAGTTAACTCTATACATTAATGTTTATAAGGTAATGGCCCCACTTTAGAAACTGTATACTGAAGGTGACTTTGCTGACTCTGAATGCATTCCATTCCCAAGAAAGAGCGATCTTTTTATCCCTGAAATCTTACTGAATTGTTGTATGTGGAACTTTAAATACTAAGTAAAGGCAAGACCAAGTAAATAACAATCAGTGATCATGTAAATACTACCATAGCCTTTCGGCTTTTAGCTTGGCCTGAGGAATTCCTGCGAGTATAGGAGAGGTCCTTGGTGGTATGTTCCAGAGATTAGTGTACGTGGTACACTCTGTCTCTTAACCAGAGGGACATATCCCTTTGCACTACCCTCCCAATGGCGAAGAAGAATCAATGCGAGTCTAAGGAGCGCCTGCTCTGAACAACACTCAGCACTATGTCTTTTAGCAGATACAAGGCAATATAAGACATAGTCTTTTAGCCCCAAGGACCCTCACCCCAAATGCAGATGAGGAGAAGAGATGCACACTGGAATAACAGGGAAACCCAAATGTTGCTGTCAAAGTATATAGAATAGATGAAAGAAAGGAGTGAAGGTCTAGGCACCATCTCTTGCTGTATGGAAAGAATAATTCGGGGAAAGTCCAACTTAATGGATCTTAGGGGAGGTAGGGACGTGTGGTGAGGATGGCTAGGACACAAGCTCTCTGTTCATGTGCTTAAGCACCAAAATAAAATCAGATGATGAGAAAACACTTATTGAGAGCACTGTACATTTCATGGATCATCAACCATCAGAAAAAAACCTAGGAAGTAGGTAGCATTACTGTCCTCATTTTACAGAGGAGGAAACCCGAGCCCAGAGAAGTTAAGTAACTTGCCTATTGTTGATAAGTTTCCTGTTTGTATATTTCCCGTCCCTCCACCCCACCCCAGATCGCATATTTTTAAAATAAACATGTATGCGCACTTTTGCTAGTTTAGCCTCAAAACATGAATTCTAGGTCTGCAGAGAGCAGCAGTCATTGACTAAAAAGTAAGACTCTTGCTTACATGTTTTAATTCCCAAGTACTATCCAACTGTCCGTGCGGAAGCTCCATCTGGTCCCACATGTGGCAAAGAATACTTGATGCTTCAGCCGACATCTGCTCATGCTAGAGCCAACTCACAGCTGCTGCCTAAAGTTTAAATCTATCGTATAGTTATGTCAGATTAGAATGCAAAAACTCGGTGGTTACTTGTTGTCAGGGTAACTGCATTTTCCCACCAGAGAATGCCTTAATCATACCAAAGCCCCTAGTGTGAAATGCTGAAAGGGACTGCAGACTGTGGCCTTTAGTACCTAAATGGGGTCACTGATTTTTATCTTGAATGATACCATTGTGTAGCTTTATCCCCAGACATGAACTTACTCGTTTTATTAATGTTAAAACTCTGGCAAGTTGTGTCATAGTCTCCAAAATAGACGACAAGCCTACCTCCTAATTGCATGATATGCATATAACCATTTAGTTCTTTAAAGTATAACTGCAGGCAGTTCCTCAGAAGAGAGTGATGGCCTTTCAATTCTTGTGAAAATGAAGGACTCTTCTTAGAGCAATTTGACTGTTGAGTTTGTTGGAAATTTGTTCCCTTGTCAATGTCAATTACATGTTCTTAATAGTTGAAATGTGTGTAATGTATGTGAGCTTCTTCATAGAAGTTTGTATCACTTAGTTTTTCATTTTATTGCACCATGAGCCTAATAAAGATCTCCAGAGATAATTTGCTGATAACCCAAGATTTGAAAAAATCTTGCTTAAAAGCACCCCGAAAGACATTTTACAGAATAATTTATTTCTTCTTTAGCTTGAATTAATAGTCCCATGAAATTCATATGTGATACGACATGCCCTGAAAAGAGAGCACAGCCACTAAATTTTATCCCTTATTGTTTGAGAACATTTTATTGCATTTTGCTGAAAATGAAGTCTAGTGAAGAAGCTGCTTTTCTCATCTGGTTAGTTACGCTGAAACCAAGATTCGAATTTAGGTCATCATTATCATAACTATTAAAATTTTCCACTTTCTAAAATCACCTTTATAAATAAAATTGGGTATTTTCGCCGTAATACCCATTGTGACTTCATGACTTCAATACAAACTTACTCCTTTTGGCTGGACACTGAATGCTAGTGTTTTATGACTATCATTAGCATGGCCTATTATTGAATATGCCCCGTGGCTTTTCTCTTACCTTTTGTGATCTTGGTAACACTATAAACCCCCATGTAGATGGAAATAATAGTTCTTATTTCTCAAAATTACTCTAAAAGTGCTTCAAAAATACTGAATGTTAGGGGCTCCCAGGTGGCTCAGCCAGTTAAGCGGCCTATCAATTGATCTCAGCGTCATGAGATGGAGCCCTATACCCGGGCTCCAAGCTCAGCAGGGAGTCTGCTTGAGATTCTCTCTCCTTCCCACTCTGCCCCTCCCACTCATGCACATACTGTCTCTCTAAAATAAATAAATAAATAAATAAATCTGTAAAAAAATTATAGAAGTTTAGAAAAGAATTTATCTGTTGCTTACCCATGATGGAATGGGTAAGCCTTACTTCTAACATGCCATTTTGCTAGTTAGGAAACTGCATCAGAAAAAAAAATATATGTCCTGCCTAATGTCAGAGAGTAGTATTATAAGACATCACTTAGGGGCATCTGGATGCCTCAGTCAGTTAAGTGTCTGCTTTTGGCTCAGGTCATGATCCCAGGGTCCTGACATCAAGCCCCACATGGGGCTCACTGCTCAGTGGGGAATCTGCTTCTCCCTCTGCCCTCTGCCACCCACCTTCTTATGCTTTCTCACTCCCTGTGTCAAATAAATAAATAAAATCCTTAAAAAAAAAAAAGAATTTTAGTAACAATAATAAAAAAAAAAAGACATCATTCACTTAGTCTAGTGGTGGGAACTTGCACAATGCATTTAATTTATTTTAATATATATGAGTCTAAATTTGGAGGTCCCTGTCTTCCTGGTCCCTTTGAGTTGGTTTCAAATCCTAGCTCATTTACCACTTATATGATCCTGGGTAATTTAAATAGAAGTCTGAGTATCAGTTTCTTCACTGGCGAAATGGAGATCTTACCTATTTACAACATTGCTGGGAAAATTATCCGAAGATTTTTATAAAGCACCTAAAGCATGGTGCAGGAGAAATACTGTCCTTCTACTGTCACTTTTTGTTTACTTGGACACTCTACAGATTCTGTTTGCTTTGGACAACATTTTATTTTGTTGTTGCAGAAAATGAATTCAAGCAAGAAAATTCTGCTTTTCTCATCCGTTTAATTATTTGAAACTGGAATTCAAATTTAGGTCATAAATCCCAAATTGCTACATTTCTTTTTCAACATATGAAATGTAAAACAATTTCAAAGAAAAAATATAAAGATTTGTATCCTTTTCTGCTGTCATCTTTTAATAATCTATAATAAAAATTTTTTAGAGCTTTAGAAAAGCTTTAAATTATTTAGATGTAATTATCTAGTAATTAAGAGCAGTTGTGAAGCTCATGTTGATTTCATTGACTTTTTTGGGGCATTAAAAAGGGAAAGCCTTGAATTACATTGTTGTTGAAATACATTTGCTTATATCCAACTGGATTTCATATGGTATGTTAGTTTTTTATAACTTGGCTTTCTCTGTTTCTACTATCTTTGCTTTTTATTTCTCTATTCACTTTAAAGATAAATCTTAGTTCTTTTAAGAATGAGCCTGCCAGATACATTGTATTTGTTACGTAAAGCAAGTTCTTATTGCAAGAAGTTTTAAGATTTACAACTGAATTAAATTTGCAAGGTTAGAGAACTAAGTTCTTTTAATGATAAACAGGAAATGTCAGTACTGAGTAATATTTTCCACTCATATAGCAAAAAAAAATAAAAATTTCCAACAGATTGTTGGTTCAGTCACAGTATTTCAAAGTATATTTATTCCAGGTTGCTGAAAGATATTTTATGGAATGATCTATTTGTTATTCAACTTGAATTAATAATCTTATAAAATTCATGTATGATATGAGGTGCTCTTTTAATGATCCTAAAAAGAGATCACAAATGTTAAATTTTTATCCCTCATTATTTGAAAGTTTAGGGAGTTTGTGCTGTACACTGTTTTTTAAGAGAACACTTAGGGGCAACTGGGTGGCTCAGTCAGTTAAGCATCTGCCTTCGGCTCAAGTCAGGATCCCGGGGCCTGGGATGGTGCCCCACATTGAGCTCCCTGCTCAGTGGGGAAACTGCTTCTCCCCCTGCTTGTACTCTCTCTCTCTGACAAATCAATAAATAAAATCTTTTTTTTTTTTTTTAAAGAGAGAGAGAACACTTAGGTTTTTTATCTCCTTTTTAAATCAATTTTGTATCAAGTTTGTGTCTACCTGCACTGACTTTAAGATTTGAAAACTGCATTTAATTAAGTGATTTGATGTTCTTTTTAAATTTAAATGCATGGAGTTAATAAAAAAGTATTATCTAGTGTGTTTGTTTCATTTTTAATGTAATATATACATGTTACAACAAGAAAAGAAATGAAGTGTATAGTAGTGGTGATGTCCTCCTTTCTCTAAATTCCAGTTTGGAGGTAGCCATTTATTTGTGTCCTTCTATAACGTCATGTTCAAGAAAACACAAAATTATATAGGTGAGTTTATAACCCTTCTTTTTTATTATTTATTTATCTATCTATTTATTTATTTATTTAAAGATTTTATTTATTTATTTGACACAGAGAGAAATCACAAGTAGGCAGAGAGGCAGGCAGAGGGAAAGGAGGAAACAGACTCCCTGCTGAGCAGAGAGCCTTATGTGGGCCTTGATCCCAGGACCCTGAGATCATGACCTGAGCTGAAGGCAGAGGCTTTAACCCAGTGAGCCACCCAGGTGCCCGACCCTTCTTTTTTTTTAAAGAAAGGAGAATCACCATCCATATTGCTTTGAAATTTGCTTTTTCAGGTTACTACTCATATCATTGCAAGTTGAAATGTAATAACACATTTACTTTAATATCTGCATAATGAAGTTCCCTAATATGCATAAACCACAGTTTTTGTCACCATTTACAGTTGATTCACATTTAAGGTAAACTTATTTTTGCTGTTGAAAACAATGTTTTAATAAATATTCTTTTATGTATATCCTTAGTGGTTTCATTTCTGTAGGATAAATTTCTAAACTCATTGAGTTAGGTTATAGGCATTCTAAATTTAATATATTTGTCAGATTACTTTCTAAAATTCACACACTAGTTACGTGTACGTATTTTCTCATTCCCTCTCAAGACTGAGTATTGTAGACTTTTAAACTTATTGGTTACCAATGGGCAAAATCTGATATTTATGATTGTTTCGACTTGTTTTTCTCAGACTACCATGAGACTGATGCTCTTTTTATTTATGTTTCCTCTTTGGTGAATTTGCTGTTCAGCCAATTCATTAAAAAAATCCTTTTATTGAATTATATACATAAAAATTCACAAACACTAGTATACAACTCATTGGATTTTCATAAGGTGAACTAACTCATGGAATCAGAATTAAGTTTAAGAAATGGAACACTACCGGTCCACCAAAAGTGGCCCCCAAGACCCCTACCTATCTTGGGGCATAACCATTGTTCTGACTTCAATCATTTTCTCCTATTTTGAACTTTATGAGCTATAGACTCTTCTGTGCCTGGCTTCTTTTGCTCAATATGATGTGTGCTTTTTTGGGTAGAAAGTAATGGATTCATGTTCATTTTTTTTATAGAGTTTCATTATCTGAATATACCAAAATTATTTATTCATTTTATATCAGTTAGCTAGTTCTGTGTACCACCCACCTCAAAATTCAAAGACTTTAAGTAAAAATACACTTATTGTAGTTTATAGATCAACCAGGGGATTCTTCTGTTTATTGCTTTGCTTACCCCTAAGGCTGTGAGCAGCTTGGCTTGTGTAAGCTATACATTAATGGAGGTTGGGCCTTCTCCTATGGTGAGGAGTTGGCTCGTTGCAGGCTGGTCTAGGAGGCCTCAGATGGGAAGTGGTCTCTCCTTAATAGTGCGTATGATATTCTGCAGAAGTCTAGATTGAGCTTGTTCTGATGGGGGGGGGGCAAGATTCTAAGTGAGAAAATTGAAACTCTAAGGCCATTTGAGGCCTGACCTTGGGACTGGCACACCATTACTCTTGCCCCAGAAACAGTTCTAACCTAGCTACAAGACAGTGTTTTGTGATAGTTCATTCTTTTTATTGCTGGATGGCATTCCTTTGTGTGGATATAGCACAACTGTTTTATCCATATTCACTTGGTGGGCTATTTGTGTTGTTTCCATTTGGGGATGATGACAAATAAAGTCCTATGAACATTTGTGGACAACTCTTTGCATGAATATGTTTCCTTTTCTCTTGGATGTATACCTAAGAGTGGAAGGTCTGGGTCATATATATGCAATATGTTTGATATTTTTAAGAGCTGCCAAATTGTCTCCCTAAGTGTTGTACTATTTTACATTCCCAGCAACGAAATCTGTGTTTCAGGTATTCCCCATCCTCACTATCACTTGGAATAGTCACTCTTAAAATTTTAGCCATTTTAATAGTTGTATTTTATTGTGGTTTAAATTTACATTTTTCTAATAACCAAGGATGTTGAACACCTTATTCATGTGCTAATTTTCCATTTGTATATTTTCTTTGGTGAGCTGCCTCTTCAAATCTTTGTCCATTTTTAAAGTTAGATATTTGTTTTCTTATTATTGATACTTCAGTATGCTTTATATCCTGAGTACAATTTTTTTTTACCACATATTTGATCTGCAAATATTTTGTCTTAATCTGTAGTTTGTCTTTCCTCACTTAACAGTGTTTCTGAAGAACAGAAGTTCTTAATTTTGGTAAAGCCTAGTCTATTTTTCTTTTTTTTTTTTTTATGATTACGCTTTTAGTGTTGTAACTAGGAAATTTTTCCTAACTCTAGGTCCACAAACATTTTCTTCTTTGGTTTTTCTAAGTAGTGTTTTTAGTTTTTAGTGCAGAGGTTTTATACAATTTTGTCAAATTTATTACTAAGTATCTAATATTTTTGATGCTATTTTAGATGGCATTTACCTCCAAAATTTCATTTTATGATTTTTACCAATGTGTTTTATGTATGGATCTTGTGTCCTTTAAACATGCTAAACTCACCTATTAGTTCTAGCTGAATTGTTAGAATTAATTGGATTTTCTACATGGATCATCGTGCCATTTCAGAATAAAGACAGTTCATTTCTTCCTTTCTGAGCTGATGCCTTTTCTTCTTTCTTTTTAAAAATTTCATCTGGGGATGCTGCAGTGGCTCAGTCAGTTAAGCATCTGCTTTCTACTCAATTCGTGATCCTGGAGTCCTGGGATCGAACCCCACATTGGGTTCCCCCCCGAAGGACGGAGTCTGTTTCTCCATCTGCCCCACTCCCCAGCTCGTGCTTTTTCTCTCTCTCACTCTCAAATAAAATCTTTAAAAATAATAAATAAATAAATAAATAAATAAATAAATAAATAAATAAATAAAAATGTTATCTGCATTGCACTGTATAAAACTTCCACTGTAATGATGAATAGAAATGGTGAGTGGATTTCTTGCTTGTTCCTTCCCTTAGGGTGAAAGTATTCAGTCTTTTACCATTAGGTACTTGGTTATAGGCTTTTCTGTCACTCCTCTCTTATGGGAACTCCGCCTGTTAGCGTATCAGGCTGCTTCTAGTTGGCCTACAACTCACTTAAAATTCATTTTCTTAGTCTGTTTTTATTTTGGATAGTTTTATTACTCTATCTTCAAACTTGCCCATCTTTTCTTTTTTAGTATCTGCTCTTAATACTATACATTGTATTTCTCACCTCAGTTATTATCATTTTAATTTCAAAAAGTTAGATTTGAGTATTTTAAAAATATCTTCGCCAGCACGTCTCTATTTAACATATTCTTTGACCTATCTTCTGGAATGTCTGAAATATAGTTATAATACCTGTTTTAATGTCCCTGTCTACTATTTCTATCATTTGTATGAGTTCTGGTTAGTTCGGCTTGAATTTTGTCGTGTGGGTTTTATTTTTCTGGTTCTTTGTATGATTAGTAATGTTTGCTTGGATGTGAGACATTTTTAATTTACTTTACTGGATGATGGATGTGTCTGTATTTCTAGAAATATTCTTGAGCTTTGTTCTGAGATATAGTTAAGTTACTTGAAATCAGGACTTTTGGATCTTATTTTTAAGCTTTGTTAGATACTCAATTTTACCCACTGCAAGGCAAACCCTTCTGAGTACTTTACCTAATACTGTGTGAATGTCAAGATTTTCCACTCTGTTGGGGAGAGGCTCTATTCTCGGCATTGTGATAGTTCTGTCATTGTTTCATCTAATACTTTAGAGCAATTTTCACCTGGTCTTGGGTAGGATTTTTTAGGGTCATTTCTACCTGTGTAAGAGAATCAGTGCTTAGTAATGTACTTGAAGTGGACTTTATGGAGATGTCCCAAGTTATCTCTCTGTGCACCTCTTTCCTCTCCCATGTCTATAAGTTGTAACCTTCTTTGCCTCCTTGGACTCCCAATTTGATCTCCTCAACTCAAGGAGAATGCCAGATTCTGCCTGAGTTTCAATTTTCTATGCAATAGCCTAGAAACTGTCCAAGACAGTCACCTGGGGAAACCATAGGATTGATTTCATTTTTTCCCAGAGATCACTCTCCTTCTCTGCCTGATGTCTTCTGCCTTGATACAATACTCAACATCATTCCTTGTTAATAAACTGCAAATTAAATCAACATTGGGATACCACCTACATGAATCACCATATAAAAATTAAAGAGTTGTCAAGATGGGAAATAACTAGAACTCTAATATACTGCAGATGGAAATAGAAAGCAGTGCAATCATTTGAAAAATTATTTGGAAGTTTCTTAAGTCATTGTCATATATTCTGTCTATTTTGCTATTAGCTAAGTAGCTAAGGGTAATGAAAGCATATGGCCACACAAAGACTCATACTAGAGTGTTCAGAGCAGCTTTCATTGTAACAGCCAAGACATAGAAACAGTCAAAATGTGCATTAATAGGTACCAGATAAACAAATTGTGGTATATAAATACAATGGAAAACTCCACAATTAAAAAGAATGAACTGTTGGTACATAATCAAGATAAATTCATCTGAAAATAATTAAGCTGAGTGAAAGAAGCCAGAAAAAGTGAGTACATGTAATAAGATTCTATTTTTCATGAAATTCTAAAAAATGCAAGTCATCTATAGTGACATGAAGCCATTGAGCAGTTTCCTGGAGTGAGAATGAAACAAGGAGGGAAGACAATGAGGGATTGCCAAGGAACAATGAAGGATTGCCAAGGAACGTGTGAGAACTTTTGGGGTTAATGTGTGTATGCATTATCTCTGGTGATGGTTTTATGAATATGACCATATGTCAAAACTTAAAAAATTTTATACTTTATTTTTAAAAATTTTTTAAAGAGTTTATTTATTTGACAGAGTGAGAGAGAGAGAGATTGCAATCACAAGTAGACAGAGAGGCAGGCAGAGAGAGAGGGGGAAGCGGGCTCCCTACTGAGCAGAGAGCCTGATGCGGGGCTCTGAGATCCCATGACTCTGAGATCATGACCTGAGCCGAAAGCAGAGGCTTAACCCATTGAGCCACCCAGGTGCCCCAAATTTTATACGTTAAATATATGCACCTTAGTGTATGTCAAATTATACCTGAATTAAAGTGAAGAAAATGTTGTCTTGGAGAATTTTGAGGTTAGAATGATATTTTCACATTCAGTAATTCTTCCTTAAATTATTTGGTTTTTGAGGTTTTTGTTTTGTTTTGCTTTTTTTTAATATGCTATTTAACTCATCTGTAGAATTTTAAATTTCAATTTTTTGTCTATTTCTAGAAATCCTATTTTGTTCTTTTTCAAATATGCTGATTCAGTCTTTTTCTTGCTCATCTTTTGAAGCCCATCTTTTATTTTTAAAGACATTTAAATATACTAAATAACATTTTTTAAATGAAATATACATAGTTATTTTCTCTTTTATGCTTAATGATCCCAGTGACTTAAGTCCTTGGAAATCTAAATATATTGTGACTAGTTTGTTTCCCCAAGTGTTTGTTACATTTTGCCAAGTTAATGTAATCCATGGAAATCACAAGGTACTGGACAAGAGGATTCTCCCTCCAGGAACTATTATATTTGTATTTGTGTTTACTAGTGCCAGAAGATGGCAACCCATGAGGGAAACTTTATTTTCTTGGTCTGGAATTTTCCCAAACATACAGGACCATAAATTCGAATCTTACTGTCCCATGAGGGTGGACCTCTGTTTACACATCTCCAGGGAAGAATATTGTTATTATTTTCTTCTACCCATGTCTTAGTCAGCTCAGTCTACCATAAAAAAATACCAAAGGTAGGTAAACAACAGAAATTTATTTCTCACAGTTGTGGAGGCCACGAACAAGGCACTAGGAGGCAGGTTTAGTCCTGAGGCCTCTTCTCTTGGGATATAGGCAGCTGCCATTTCACTATGTGTGCATATGACCTCTTTGTGTAAGTATGGGGTGAAGAGGGGGAGGACATCACACTCTCTGGTGTCTCTTACAAAGGCATTAATCCTATCATAAGGGCCCCACCCTCATGACCTCACCCAACCCTAATTACCTCCTAAAGATCCCATCTTCAAGTACCATCTCCTTATAAGTTGTTAAGTCTTCAATATATAAATTTGATGGAGGGGAGCAGACAAAAAATTTTGATCCATAATCATCTAGAACTGTAGTAGAGACAGATGAGTTTTTTCATTGGCTGCCTTTGTTAGTAGTTAGATTTTTTTTCTAGTCCACCATTTTACTGGATTAGTATGAGCTTAGAGGGTTTAGGTTCTATTTTTATATGAAGGATGCAGGGGGAAGAGATATATGTCAAGTTCAGTCCCGCATCATTTGACTATCCTGTCCTGTGACCATTATTCCTGGAGACTCTAGGATCGTAGTATGACATATGATCCTATAGGAGCCTTAGTTTCTGTTTTTATCACTCTGATTACAATTTTATATTTTTTTCTTTTACTTTTGGGAAATCTTCCTTAATTTCTTACTGAGCTTGTCAATACATTTCAAGACATATTTGCTTGATGTTTTGGGAATCCAGATGGCTTCCAACTGAGAGGTATTCTGAATATTTAGTTCTCTTGCTAGAAGCTCAAGTTCCAATTGATACAATTCAGTTTTGCCGGATTCAGGATGAGAAGGCTGGAATGCCTTGACCAAAGGCACAGAGAACAGGTATTCTGGTAATGTTTGGGGATCTCATGATAGGACCACAGGGAACAGGAATTGTAAGCCAAGAAGGGAGTTTCTCTTGAGGCAAGGAGGGATTATTGGGTTTCGATTGGACAAAGGGTATGATTTGTCATAGAAATTTTAGAATATAGAGGATCAGAGCCAGAAGTGTAGCCTGGATATGTTGGGACAAAGAATGTGAGAGGGAAAAGCAGCCTCAGTTGGGAAAGTGGCCTTGGAAAATGCTGATGAGGGTTGCTGTAGAGGTAGAAATTGAAACCCTCCCAACTTGCTTGACCTTAAGGGTTAGGACTTCTAAACAAATCTGAAAGAAATGATGGTTCATGCGAGAGAGAAGATGATGAGTTCTCTTTTGGAACTATTATTATAACTTGATTTATCAGATCCTTTTAGATTTCTTCTTTCAACCTAAAGGAGGTTGGCCACATTTCTGAAGCTTGCAAAATTCTCTTTGAATATCTTGCTGGTTATAAATTATGACATTTAAATTGAGTATGGCTTTTATCTGATTAAGAAGAATGTGTAATAAATCACCCATGCTTTTTATGTTTTCTTCATAAATAGATCCATTTTAGTGTGATCTCTGTAACTACAGAGCTGAGAATATTTCAACTCTGATAAAAAGTATTAATGGCAAAAGTTATTTTAGGTTTTCTTTAAGGGAGTTGGCTAGCATTTTTAAGAAAAAGCACATCAGACCTGTAAGACTAAGGATGAGTGTTTGCCCTTGGCACCCACCTTGAAGGTCACTTTGGCAATTCAGGTCACCATGAGTATCTAATGGGAACAGAGGTACATGCTGGGTCAGGTGGGGCAAAGATGACTAGCAGAGTAGACATGACAGATGTTAACTAATTTGGGATGGTTTTTATACAAATAATGTTATATTATTTTCTCTCTATATAAACTTTCTAAAGTAAGCAAGCAAACAACCTCAAAGATGAATAAAACAGTGACTTTGCTTTCCAGAAACCTACATCTTGAGGAGACTTATTTATTTAAATAGCTGGAAGGTAGCAGGAGACTTAAGAGCTTTGAAAAGGTGAATTCAGTGTGAACTGGTTTACTAAGCTAAGCAAAGGCTTCGTCGGGTAGGGGTTATCCAACTAGAGTGGAGATTCAAACACAGAAGACCAGTGTTTAAGTCAAGTCCTAGCCGGCGCACCTTCAGTTTGTTGTTTTCTCTTCATGGAATTGCCCTAAAAATGAGAAACCTCTTTTTATGGAGGTCTCATGTTTAAACAGAGAAAACTAGAAGGGAGCCAGAATTACAAAAGCGATCCAGGAGTATTCATTTATTCGCTTGACTCTCTTGAAGTACAAAGGACTCTATTTTGTAATTGTAGTGATGGTCAATCACATTGTGCGAAGTCAAGCATAGATAGCCCTTTTTATTTTTTTTTAATCACCCCTTCTCTTAACCGAGGGTGAAACTTGGTTTAAAAGATCAAATGGCTCTTTCAGGCGCCTGGTGTTCAGTTGGTTAAGCACCTGACTCTTGATTTCAGCTCAGGACGTGATCTCAGGGTTGTGGGATTGAGTCCCCATCCTTGGGAATCTGTACTTAGCAGGGAATCTGCTGCAGGATTCTCTCTCTCCCCCCTCCCTCTACAACCTCCCCCCCCACTCATCACACTCTCTTTAAACTAACTAAATAAATCTTAAATAAATAATCAAATGGCTCTTTGAAACATACCATAACATTAAAGTACAAAATTATTTTGAGCTTATTTCAGTTCCTTTTTTTACCCCAACTCCTGTTTCACACCCCCACTGCAGCCTGTTCAGGTCCGAAAGGAGGCAAGCACAGTTACCCAGAGAATGGGACTGAACGGTCAGCCCTGGCCACTGCCCAATCCTGCTACACAGTGTCTGTGCCTCTCTGTTCAGTTTACTTAACTATACCTCAGTTTCCTTGTCTGTATAATGAAGACAGAAACACCTGTCTCCAAATTGCATGAAAATGAAGTGAAATGAAATGTGATGGTGTATGTCATGGGCCTGATACAGATAAATATGCATAAGTTGTAGCAGTTATTGATGCCATAGAATCTACCTGTTTTCTATGGGACTCGTCTTTTTGCCTGACCAGAGAATGGAAGCCCCCTCCCCGCTGTGCCATGCTCATCCTTGGATTTTCAACCCTGGGCACAGAGTGGTGCATAGTGAGTGTTTGTGGGATTTGTGACTTGAATCTAGACTGAAGTCAGTGATGGTGCGTTGTAAACAATGCTTGAAAAATCTATCTTATCCCCCAGACAAATGAACTTGGACTCTGTGTGGCACTATGGATTATGTATCTGATTTAAGGGCCAAACTGAGCAGTTTTGTTGTGCTGCTTGTAGACACTTCATGGAGAGGGCCAAAGTCCAATAAAATAATGATTTGAAGATCTGCACTTATTACCAGTTCTAAAACAACAGTATTTTATATCTTAGAGAAAAACACTTAACATCAGTTTCTTCTTTCATTATAAGATAAAACAGAATCTACTTTACATTTGACTTTAACTTAAATTTAGAGAGCAATGAATTCTAGACCTCTGGATAAAAGCCAACATAGAACTCCGCATGAGGTAGTATTAATTTGTTTTGCCTACAGTTAGATCTAATCTTTAAAGAGTGCCCGAAGGAATAAAAAATGTCATTCAGTGACTATTTCCTTACTCTTTAAGGAAAAAAAAAAGATGACTCATTTATTTAATTTCTTCCGGAAATATAATCCTTAAATTCTGATGAATACATGCTAAAGTAATATACTTTATTTAAAACTGCCAAAATTATTATGATAAATTATATATAAACACAAGTACCAGACCTTTCAGGATTGGAAAGTAAGTTTTTAAAAGTTAGTTTTAAAATACACACCATTAGATTGGTTATTTTTATATGTAAGTTGAATTGGAGTAAATGAAAAACTAAGTTGTTTTTCTTTGAATTTGGGGTCATGGCATTTTATCATGAGGATCATCTGTTAATAATTAAATTCTGTCCTTTCATGGATGGAATTATTAGGCCTTTAAACTAAACTAAAAAAAAAAAGCACAACAACAACAACAACAAAAAGCAGACTAGTAACTGCTACTTCAAAGGAGACCAAAAAGGAAAACAACCCAGAGAGACAGAATACGTTTGCTGCAGAACAAGGAAGTGTCTGCTGGAACCCTCCCAGCAGGAGCTGTGCCTGCGCAGGGGTGAGTCACACACTGACATCTGCCATGGGGCTATGAAGTCCTGACAACAAGTTTGGGGTAAAATGCTTTTTTAGTTTTTCTAAGAGCCTAAAAACTCAGAAAATATAGTTGGGTTTTCAGAGGATCAACATGTCTCTAAATAGCAAATTTTAATTTAAAACATTAACAGAGGAAATAGATTATTTTGCATTGTGTAGGGAAATGAACAATTTTGAAGGTTTTTAGAGACTTTGTGTATGATTAAGGATAATAGCATGCATACACATAATACATATGTAATATTATAGATAGATTATGCATGGGAAATATGAAAACTAAGATTTGATGAATGCTCTGTCCATACCATGCACTGTGAGGGGTTTTCCAAGGTCTCATATTAATTGTCACAATCACCTTGTAGAGTAGGAGGTAGAGACTGACATATTAATTAACTAAATAAACTGACATTTAGTTAGTAAGTGGCAAAACCAGAATTTGAAAAAATGTTATAAAATTAATATTTGCTCACTATAAAAATTCAAATACAGAAGGACGTGGAGTAAAAAGTAAAAGCTCTAACTTCTATTCACATTCTAGTTCCTGTAAACCAAGTTAATATTTTCTTGTATTTTTCAGAAATTTTCTATACGTATGTAATCATATCTCTTTGTGTTTACCTCTATGTATATTTTCATCCCTCTTTCTTTATATATATATATGTAGTTTTTCTTGTTTTTGTTTTTAGACCTCAGTGGGATTTCCTTATATATTTTGATGCTTGCTTTTTACATTCAATGGTATGTCCTGGAAATGTTCCACTACAGTATATATAGAGCTATCTTATTCTTTCATGACTGTGTAGTAGTCCATCATCTAAATTTAATATAATTGAGTAAAGAGCAACATTAAATTATTTTCAGCTTTATGCCATTATGAACTCTCCGTATTATTGTCTGCTTGGGTGGCCGTAACAAAATCCCATAGACTGGGTGCCTTAAACGCCAGAAGTTTGTGTCTCATAGTTTTGGAGGCTGAGAAATCTAAGATCAAGGTACCAGGAAAGTAGGTTTTACTCTGACATCTCATCTTTTGACTCAGTAGTCATGGTTGCCTTCTTACTACGTTAAGCCTCTAGCCCTTTACTTGACATAAATGTTCCAATGATTTTTGTCATTGTTTTGGTAATTTAATGTTTCCTTATCTTTGCTCAGCTGAATGCTGCTTCTAATTCTTTCCTCTATTAACCTTTAATTCACTTCTCCAGGACAGGAGATGGGTAACATAAAGCTGTAGTGTCTATGTATTTTATTGCACAAGTCTCTCTCCCTTGTTGTGGGATGTCAAACTATGTTCCTATGAGAAGTTCCCCCTTCCTGCATTCTTATGCCACATTAAATGTGTTGATCCACATGTGTCTCTCTGCTCTAATTCAGATTGGCAGAAATCCATACACACTCACCCTTTTGATATACATACTGCTGCATTGAAAGGCATATGTTGACTAATAAGACTGTGGGGGAAAGTTCTCTGAACCATATTCTGCAGTATGAAACAGTAAAATCATATCTACTTTATATGACATTTAATTCCATAAATTTCCAGGGTTTGAAAAATAATCCAATTTACCATTTAAAAACAAGCTCTTACCTATAAAGATGTAAGCAATAGCATACTAGAAAATGACTAGCAAGATTGTCTTGACATTTTATTTTAATTACAACAGAAAATTATATCAAATAATAAAGACCTTAAAGAAGTCTCCTCCATATCATGAATTGTCAACAAGTGACAAAACAGTGAGTCACCACTCCAATGAAGGAGAAAAACTCTCAAGTATGCAATAATTGCATCCAATTAAATAAAGATATATGTGCTAAGTTGTATAGAACTGAGTGTAGTTTTCAACTGCTTGATACAGATTATGACATGCTAGACACATTTTCTCCTTTTTATTGTGAACTAAAGAAAAGTTGATTTGTGTTTTCATTCTGTAAATAAGAAAACTGAGTTGCAGTGAAGTTAAGGAGTCTTTCTCAAGTCACACAGCTAGTAAGTACCAGATGCTGGATTCCAAACCAACTCTTTAGATTATGCTAACATATAGCCCTACCTCCTGAAAGAAGCTGAGAGAAACAAGGCAAATGTGTGTAAAAATAATCAGAGAAGGATCCAGGGGAAACAAAACTTGTAATCAGTCTTTCCTCCTTCCTTCCTTCCTTCCTTCCTTCCTTCCTTTCTTTCCTTTCCCTTCCCTTCCCTTCCCTTCCGTTCTTTCTTTCTCTCTCTATCCATCCATCCATCCATCCATCCCTCCCTCTCTCTCTTTCTTTTTCTTTCTTCTTTCTTTCTTTTTCTTTCTTTCTTTCTTTCTTTCTTTCTTTCTTTCTTTCTTTCTTTCTTTCTTCCTTTTCCTTTTTCTTTTTCTTTTTCTTTTTCTTTTTCTCTTTCTTTCTTCTTTTTGTTTATTAGAGAGAGAGAGTGCACAAGCACAAGCAGAAGGAGTAGGAGAGGGAGAAGCAGACACCTTGTTGAACAGGGAGCCCAATATGGGACTCAATCCCAGGACCCTGTGATCATGACCTGAGCTAAAGGCAGATGCTTAACCAACTGAGCCACCCAGGTGCCCCAAAACCTGTACTTTCAACGGCGGCTAGAAGGACATATTGGATGGAGTAAACATTGAATGAAACCGTAGAGAGAAGAAGGACATGGTGTGGAGTAGGAAGGGATTCCTGTGGCTGGCATTCATGTATATGGGACTGTGTAGTTCATCTGTGGCAAACCATATAAGATCCTGAATGTCAGAAATAGAAGTGTGGACTTCATCAGCTACAGGCTAGGTGGCATGGAGCCATTGACTATTATCAGTTAGATTAGCAAGGTGAAAAGTGACTTGGGAAGATTAGTTGGGAGAGAGAGCCATGTCCAGAAAACAACCTCTTAAGCATCCAAGAAGACAAGTAGGTGGCTACTGGTGTATTTCAGGTGGGATGTATGAAAGTGTAGACTATAGGGTAGATGCTGTGCCCATACAGCAACTTGAAAAACATTTTGAAGATGAGAAAGATAAATTAGGATGAGTCATACTCTTTTGGCATGGTTCTAAATATTCAATGTTCTCATGGAAAAAAAATGTGGTTTTCAAACACAGTATAGAACTCAACTACTAATTATTTTGGGAACTTCTTTTTGTGTTTTTCAGAAGTCTGAATTAACAAAGCTTCTGACTTCATCCAGATTTGGGTAGTATAAAGAGGGGAAAAACAAAAGGTGGATGAAGAAAACAGTTGTCCTTGCTAATAACTCTCAGCATCAAACTCATTTTCACTTCAACTGAATATCGCTTGGGTTTATTTCAAGCAATTTGATGAGATTTATGATGTTTCCCAGCTACAGCTTCATTTTGAGCTTTTCCCTTAGCATTGTGTGGTCCTCATCCTTGGGTCTTTTCCTTTGTGGTAGAATAACAGCAGCCCAGACTCCTGAAATTGCACTTTCT
This sequence comes from Spilogale gracilis, assembly GCA_004023965.1. Classification (NCBI taxonomy): domain Eukaryota; kingdom Metazoa; phylum Chordata; class Mammalia; order Carnivora; family Mephitidae; genus Spilogale; species Spilogale gracilis. The sequence continues at coordinate 27,986 of PITA01013973.1, forward strand.
CTTTCATACTTTGGAAGGACAGCTCTTCAGTCAGCCACCATGTTAAAGTCCCTGCGATTCAACCAATTTAAGTTCATTTCAAGCATGGGATCACTATAGATGGGTTAGGCCACTCATGGGAAGTGGGAATTATTCTTAGCTGAATGGTGTAGCTAAAAAATTCAGGATCCTGGTAGAAAAGTCTTTTGGGGTATTTGATTCTGGAAGGCAACCAAAAGTTATCATTCTCTGCCCTTAACTTCTCTGAAATATAACTTCTGTTCTCATCCTAGAATATAAACTGTATGACTGTCAGATTCACGCTTTGTTTAGTTCTTGGCATTTAAGAGTCAAATAGGTGGGGTACTTTTTGTCTTCAGTGTATTAGTTGAGTACATGAATGAAGGAAGGAAGGAAAATCTCAGAGAGAAAGATTTTTAGGGCAAAATGGTAAGGAAAATTCATATTCAAAACAGTGCATAAATACCTATAAGAAATGTCAACATAGTTAAGCTTCTTTGGGAGAAAGGAGGGAGATCACATTTCAGAAAAAGATCTCTATAGAGAAAATACTGTCATACAGTATTTCAGATCAAATCTTAAATAAATTGACATGGTACACATAAATAGATATTTCATATGATTGCATGTTTTGCAATAAAACATGTGACCATGGCAGTATTTTTTTTCCTGAATATTTGTAACATACAAGTCTTAAAATTAGATTTCAAAATACTGGAGTTTATGAAGGGATTACTTCTATAGATTTGTTTGTTATTTATTTTGGCCCAGTGTTAAAAATGTATTTAGAATCCAGAATCCAACACACACTAAAAATAGTCACATCATTTTCTGAGCACCTACAAGGTGTCCCTTGCTTTCAAAGCACCAGCTATTTCTCTAGACATAGACTAGAGTATTAGAGTCTGATTGGAAGAAAGTGAATGTGCTGTGACTTGCTCACAGTCATGTCATACAGCTGTTCAATGGCACAGCCAAGAAAGGATCTCAGTCTCCTGACCTCCAGGTCTTCTCACTACTCTTTGCTGGTCATATGGGTATTAATTTAACATTTCTTAGAGGACCTAGGTGACCTCTAGTTTACTGAATATCTCAGTTACCTGAACGTTAATATTTGTTAATAAAGGGCTAAAAATTCCCTTAGAGTTCATGAATAATTCATTAAAAATTCAAAGAACAATAGACAAAAGAATGCCATTACAAACTTCCTCAAAGGCAATTTTCTGCTTTGTGTTTATATTCTTGAGGTGTTTGGCAAAACTCCTAAATACTTTACATTCAGAAATCAATGACTATAAATCATGTTTTAAGTCTCTCAAGGGCACTTGCATATTCATCAAGTTAAACAATCTCAGTAGTGCTCACTTTGGCAGCACATATACTAAAATGGAACGATACAGAGCAGATGAGCATGCCCCCACGCGAGGATGACACACAAATTCATGAAGCATTCCATGTTTTTCAACAATTTACTTTGGGCATAGAGGATTAATAAGAATGTAATTCATAAGTTTATGACCCCATTCTGGTATTTTGTAATGACATTTAAAGAAATACAGAAATAACAATGTCCTGGCCAATCACAGCTCGCATGGTTCTATATTGAATGCGTCTTCCTGAAGAATATATTTTGCCTTCAATGTCAAGAATCAACAGAACTCCTGTGTTTAAATACAATACCTGCAAAGCTGCCAATATCAAATTTTGGTACTGTGTATTTTCTTGAGAATTAATAGTTGCTGTGACTAGACCAAAAAAATATGATTTAGTGCTTCTAAATAACTTTATAATAAACTAAAACTCTGAATTTTTATGTAAGAGTGCTGAATGGAGGAAGAGAGAGTGCTCCAGTATAAAGTTGCTCCCAGCCTGCTTTGTGTCTAGTGACTGCAGGCTCTGGCTTCCTTCAGCAGATCCCTCCACCCTCAACCGGGCTTAACCCCAGCATCTGCAGGTGTTTGTGGGGCTGGAGTTGGATCCTCTACCACAAGCTCTGAGGCAGCACAAGTTGGGGAATTTTTTTTATTTTTTTATCAGTCCTCTTAAGACTTAATGCCTTAACAATAAGTCTGGGCAGCCCAGCTGGAATCTTGCAACCAGACCCAATCTAAAAATACAGTTCTCACTGAGATTTCTCCTTTTGAATAAATTGGGAATTGAAAGTGCTTTGGTATTATTGTCTCAAGAGCCCTTGAAACATTACAGTTGATTTCCAAACATACATTGTAGTAATAAAACTATGGAGTGAAAACATATAAAAACACAGAAAAAAACCCATAAAGTCCACTGTTCTGATAAATGCAATCACTGGCTCTCAAGTTGAGCTTCACTTTGAATAAGTTAAGAAAATGGTAAGGTTCTGAATTTATGGTTTCACAGGCATTATATTTTAAACAAATGCAAAAAAAAAATGAAGAACAATGACAGTGACATTGCACATGTGATTGAATTCTTTTTTTTTTTTTTAAGATTTTATTTATTTACTCAACAGAGAGAAACACAGTGAGAGAGGGAACACAAGCAGGGGGAGTGAGAGAGGGAGAAGCAGGCTTCCCGCCAAGCAGGGACCTGAGCCGAAGGCAGTCGCTTAACCAACTGAGCCACCCAGGTGCCCCACATGTGATTGAATTCTAATACCATTTGAAAATATCTTTATGGCACAAACGAATGAAAACCAAAGTTAGCCATTTGGTTTAGAAATCATATAGACTGATGCTGCCTAATTCTATTCTCTAATGAGGGCCCAGGGTTAAAAGCATGACACATCTTCAAATCACATTGAAAGACAATTCCCTGGTAGGACACTTCCCTTATTCATAGTCACTGTTCGGCCTGATTAAGTTGGAAACTTATTTTCTACAGGAACAAGAATACTAGGATCTGTACCACTAATTTATTTAATATGACATCATCATCTACATTTCTATTTTTGCAGAATGGCACAATGACATACATGCAGTATTTCACAACTATTTTCAGCATAGAAAATGTAGTTCAATTCTGACACATACTTGTTACTGATGAAGCAGCAGATGTCACTTAACCATTGAGGGTTTTGGTCACGGTCATTGTCAATGACTTTGGGGTACGTTTTGTGAAACTGAGGTGATGGAAGTCCTTTTTTGAGACCCCTCATGTTGCCATTTTAGATGTTGCTATTACCGTCAAGATGGTGACTGTCCCAGGCTTTGAGACCAATGCAAGTGGAGTAGTTGATTGCTTTGCCGTGGTGTGGCATACTCATTTTTATGGCTGGAAGTCACAAAGGTGACTTGAAAGAATATCAAAAAACATTAAAACCGGAGCTGTGACTTAGGGAATTAATATCCCCCTTCACTGGGATTTTCCTGGTTACACATAAACAAATCTTAAAAAAAAATTCTTAAAAATAAGCCAACCTTAATTCTAGCTACCTGTGTGCAATATATCAGGAGTCAGTAAGCAAGGGAGAGAGACATGTGTGTGTTTTAGAGTGTGTGATGTTATTTCCCATCTTGCGTTTCAAGGGCCTTGATTGGAGGAACTTTATTATTAATGTGCCCAGATCTGATGAAGAATTATAAATAAGATGAAAGAGTAAAATGAAAACCAGCAAAATAGTTTTATGTGGCAAAATGTTCCTAAGAGAAAAAAAGGATAATTTCAGATACTACATATATAAATGCACACACAGAATTGATGAATTGATATATATTTACTTGTGTTTGATTCTTAATCAAGATGCTTGGTTCCAAATAAAAGAAACCCAACTTGCACTAGTTTTGGAAATAGGAAGGAATTGCTCCATGAAATAAGAGGGAAGATTGAACAAGTAAGCCAGAGAATGGCGGCGAAGCAGCTGGGGTCAGAAGCAACCTAAGTATTCAAACCCTGCTGAGACCATCTTGTCTTTGGAACTTTTCTGTTTACCAACTTTATTGGATCTCACTACACACTGACTTCTTTTACAGTGTCCAGCTTCCAGAAGGTGATAAATTCTTTTTTCATAGTTTTAAAGTCTCAAGAAAAATTAATGTGTTGGGCACCCATCGGAATTATGGCTGAAAGGGCCTGGCCACACACGAAGATGGTGGTTTCCATAGGAAATCAGGATTGCAGTAGGGGGTAAATTATTTCCCAGAAGTCTCCTGTCCCTCTCTTCTTCCCTTCATTCCTTCTCTTCATCTCTGTTCCACTTAACATTCACTTCCTGAGCTGTAACTACCAAGTCCATTCAAGCTATGGCCCCTTGACACCACATCAGCCAGTCAGGTTGTGCTTTGAACTCTGACCCTTTTCAGAGTGGATTACCTGTGAGACAATGATACCATTTTCTTGCTCAATGTGGTTGTCTCTTATAAGTTGAATATACTATTATCCTAAAAGAGATCTCCCATCTCCCCATTACTGCTGAGGATAAGGAGGGCAAGACAGGAACATACTATCTACTATCCTACCACAGTCCCATGAGCCTATCAGCATGATTTCATAGTCATCTGTCTACACTGCTAGTTCTGGCTGAAACGTTTCATAGGCAGCATTGCACTATGAGCCAGGTGCCCTTTGGATAACCTCTGTCAGAGATGGTTTACTGGCTTCTCTGTGGGCATCAGCCGGTGCCTGGGGTGAGTATGTAAAGCACAGTGCCAGGAACAAGAATGGGCAGGAAGAAAAGTGATGGAGATTTACCAAATTTCCAGTTCATTACATATTACACCCATCACCTCTCTCCTTTTGTTTTAATTTTTAATTTGGTGAACTGCAAGTTGTTTTTGGAGAGCTATGTTCTACTCATGTTTCAACAAGCAACCTTAAATGGGTAGATTTGGAAGAATAAGCATGAGAAAGTTGCTCATAAGAGCTCTAATAACCTCCTGTTTTTCTCACACTGAGCTTAGTATCCTTGGACAAGTCAAGAAGGGAACTCCCTCCCACCCCTCACCCCACTCCTTTTTTACCCTCCGAAATTAAGAAGGAAAGTAATATACACATATACTTAGCTATAGATAATAAAACTTATTTAACTCTCTCAAGGGCACTTGCATATTCATCAAGTAAAATAGCCTTAAGACTAAGTAACTACATGGAATTATTTAACATCAATCATATAAGGGGAAACAATGCATATTTGTAATAAGTTTGTGTCTCAAACAAATGCAGGGACAATCATGACCTAGGCGTAAGTGTGCAGAAATGTGAATTGTTAGTTTTCAATAAAAAAAATTGAGAGTAGAGGCTGTATTAATTTCCTAGGGAAACTATGATAAGTGACCACAAGCCAGGTAGCTTGAGACAGCAGAAATTTATTCTCTTACAGATCTAGAGGCCAGAAGTACAAAATCAAGGCCTCAGCAGGGCCATCCATGCTCTGGCTGAAGACTCTAGGGGAGAATCATTCCTTGGTTATTCTAACTTCTGATGGCCTGTTGTTTTCCCTGACTTGTAGAAGCTTGAGTCTAATCTGTGTCCATCTTCACATGATCATCTTCTCTGGGTATATGTCTGAGTCTGAATCTCCTCCTCCTTTCTCTTCTATAAAGACACTAGTCATTGGATTTAGGACCTATCCTAAGTCAGGGTAACTTCATCTAACTAATAAGATTCACAAAGACCCTCTTTCCAAATAAGGACACATTCGGAAGTATTAGGTGGACATGAGTTTTGGAGGGACATTGTTCAACCCAGTACAAGGGAATACAGCAAAAAAATATGTTTCTTTATTGCTATTGTTGAGGTAATTGGTATTTGAAGTTTGCAAAAGTATTTGGATTCTTAAGTTTGCCAATGTTCAGTTGCTTTTTGGAGAAGTCTTTTTGGAACAAACTCTGTTTCCCAGTAGGTGTTGGTGAAAGACCATCAGGCAGGTACAGTTTTGTCAAGGACCCCAAACCAGTAATGACAGAAAGATAATACACATTTCCACTAAGAGTTCCTTACCTCCTATTCTGATGTAGTGCCTTGGTTCTAAGTTCTAAGGAATTCTGATACACTTAGAAACTCTTTGTCTTATCCCCACCTCATTCTATTCTATAGGACAGGGTCACACCAAGTAAGATTCTTTGGATCATGCCATTATTTTATATAATTAAATCTTTTTCCAATCATGTTGTGTCCAACTCTGCCCTCATGCAGCTACAGAATGAATAGCTGTTACCAAAAATAATCAAGTCATTTACCGAGAGCTTCTTAGAAGTTATACATAGATTTTAAAAGGTTTGCAATGGGAGCAAAGTGCTTATCATTTTCTGAAACTTGTCCCCTGCCCTGAACAGGTTATGCCCCTCCATAGCCAAGGAACAGAACACAGAGCAAAATAAAGAAAGATTGATGCATGGAAGTACAAATGTGAATCATGACTTTTGAGTTATAACAGGAATGGTTGTGAACGTATCTTCAATATCCCAAGTGGAGATCAGAAGGGGAAGATTACAGGATTGATCCACAGTTGTGTCTGGATCAATTGTAAGGGGCTGGTGCACAAGTAGTTTCAAGGAACCTCCTGGGAAGAAGTGGTAGGGTGAAAGAACCAACAGAGCAGGAAAGAGGGACAGAAAGAGAGTTTCAGAGGGAGGACAGTCCTGGGTGGTTATAAGTGCAGAGGGGGACATTGGGATTGGGTTGCTGAAGTGGGATGCAGGGTATGTCACTGGCATTGAAACAATCAAGAAATTAGGAGGCGATAAATTTGATGACTCAGTCTTGCTGATGGAAAGGTTTCATTTCCATTCAATAAATAGTTATTAAGCAGTCTGGGTATGGCAGGGATTATGCTAGACACATTGACCTGGATAAAGTGGGTAAGAGAAGAGAAGACGGGATCATGAGAACAGTGTAATAGTTGGGGCTTTTCAATTCCCAGATTCAATTTTATTGTAGTCGACATTAATTTCCACCTTGGTCTTTATGCTTAACAGCTCTCTTTTTCTTGTTTTCTCTTTTATTATTTCTAAGTCCTCCCAAGAGTACCCCAAAGTTTCAGTTACCTGAACTAACTGGAGACTCTTTTACTCTTAAAAATCCTTCAGGTTGAGGGCTTCCTCATCATCCCCATTCCATCTGTGATTTCTTTTCTAGACTGTTCTTTTGCTCTGCATGGGGGCTAACAGATAATCTACAGGTTCCAGGCCATCCTTGCCTGGCCTCTAACGCTTATGAAGGTGGGTATAGGGAATTCCCATCTGTTCTGGTCTGTAAGTCCCCCCTGTGTACGAGAATATAAGAGTCAAGAACATGGTTTAATATGTCATCAGATGTTGGTGTCACTGCTGCCCACCTCTGTAGGCATTTTCTGTTCCTTTTCATTTATTTCTTCTAAAGTCATATAGCCAGCCTAAAACAAAAAATAAAGTTAAATGTTTGTTCCAGTCTCAGAAATATCCATTTATCCACATTTGTATACCTTATGTTGCCATGGCCTTCTTTGACAATTTTTATAAGCTTGATCTATTTTTTTCAAATAGAGGCAACTTTTGGCATACCCATTGAGATTGTGATGATAATGTGACATTTCTGAAGTAACTGAAATAAATCTCCCTGTTTAAGTGCTGCCACTTAGAAGCAGTGACTCGTAGAGCCTTATTTGTCTCAGAAATATTTTTAATATAAAAATTAAACCATTCTTTCAAATGAAGCAATGATGCAGAAAGAGGAGTCTTTCTTCCATGGACAATTCCCAAATACACAATAAAGAGCAGTGTTTAATGCTTGCATTCCACCTACAAGAAGGCAGTATCATGGAGCAGCTCTCTCTCCATCTTCATATGGCACCCCCCAGTCCCCCACATCTGGGGCCTCAGCCTTGTTGGGCTAAGGAAGAATGGCACAGCAGGTTTGTGGAGGTGGTTGAGGAAGCAGCGGATAATGAGCAGCAGTCTTCCTGGGATTGGTAGCAGGGCACTGGCGTCCCTGTGCTCTGAAAGTGTGGCAGGAAGTTTTGTGGGGAATTCTGCTCTGTGTGGGGCACTGAGAGAGAACCAGCCCCCCTCTGCTCAAGGTGCTCTCATTCCCTGGAGCTTGTCCCCTGCATCAAATAGGTTATGCCTTCCCACGGGAATATCCTTGGGGTCTCACTTAATTATCCCACATGGTCATCTTAAAATTCCTTCTCCAGAAATTCTTCTGTTCTTTAGGGGCTTGATAACCTGCATTTTTTCCTCTGATATCAGTGGTGCCTTAGTTCAGTTGCTATCCTCACTTCTCTTTCTTTGTTTCCATTTTCATCTCTCACATCCTTTCCATTCTGCCAAGAGCTTTGCTTCTTCAAGGCTTCATATTTTCTCCTATGAACAATGCTCAGGTTTGCATGCAGAAAGTTTCCTTGTTATCTTATGACTGTATTTTTTTCCTTGGGAAAAAATTGTAATCTGGAAGTCAAATTACAATTTAGTTCTCCTTAAAGACCTCACGAGGTTTTGAAGGGAGACCTTGTTATTTGCTCTCCTTAAGAAAGGACTTACCAAAAGGCCACCATCTATCTTGTCTCTCTAAGGGATAAGGGATGCTTGAACTGGGATGGCAGGGAATGCAGGAGACCCTCCCCCCAAAGAAGTAAGGCTCCCAGCCTTTACCCTCCTTCTCATTGGCAGCAACTTCCAGAGTCTGATGTATCTCCTGCAATGTGTTTACAGCTAGGACAGTACCAACTTCAGGCTCAAACGGGCCTCATCTCAAATCCCCATCTTCCATTTCCTGGCTGTGGTACTCTGGGCTTATTGCTTAACCCTCTGAGTCTCAGTTTCCTCATCTGTAAAATGGAGTCAATAAGAGTAACCTGATAGGTTGTCATCAATATTAAACAAATGATGAATTCTGTGGCTGACAGATAGTAGAGTAGGTGCTAAATAAAATACAAATTTACTTGTTCTTGTTTTTGGTTTTGACACTTTTTGTATTAAAATATTAAATAAATAAAATAAAATAAAATAAAATAAAATAAAGCACTTGCTCCTAAAAGGTTCTTTCAAGAAGTTGACATGAAGCTCCTTAAAAGAGGCACCACTGGGCCTTAATAAATGTATTCCACACGCACACTCTGAACTCTCCCGCTGCCTTGCTGTGCCTTGATGAAGTCCATCTGTTTCTGTAGCTGCCTTGGCAACACCAACTCTCCTTTGATCTCCTGGCTCCTTTCTGGGACCGACCTTGTGGAGCCCAGCACAACCTACAGGTTCTGCATGAACCCATAAGGCACTTCGCAAAAATGTCTCACGTGCGTCTGTTCCTGCGGACATGCCAGCAGTGTCCCGTCTCCCCTGGAGGGCTGAGGTGCCCATCTAGGTAAAGTCTCATGAGAAAGCTCGAACTAGGTGTGGGAGCTAAAATCTAATAGCAAGCCTAGGCTATCCTTCTGTGTCATGTATTGTGCAATGATGCTTGAACAATAACTGTCATTTTCAAACAAAATAGAAAATAGTTTCTGCCTTCAGGGTGCTCAGTCCTTTAGAGACGCGACAAGTGCCAACAAAGCCATGTGCATTGTCTTTTCTGTGAATGTGATGTTAAAAATGTGTGTGCGTTAGCCATGGCGTGACTCACAATGCAACACAGAGGCAAGCTGGGTTTAAAAAGTGACACCCCGGCTGCCTATTCAGATCTCTGCCTCTTATCTACCGTTTCCCTGTGTGGCTGCTTTAATTTTCTGATTAAAAAAAAGAAAGAAAGAGAAACCATATAGAAAATCAAAATGGAAAGCCTTAGAAGAGACACTAAGCTAAAGACACTTTATATGCATGTCTAAAGCAGGGACAAAGCAAAGCTTTCAAAATGCATTTGCCCTTATTTGAGTAGTTAGAGATAAGTTGAGTTCTTTTTTTAAAATTTATTTAAAAAAATATTTTATTTTTTTCAGTGTTCCAAGATTCATTGTTTATGCCCCACACCCAGTGCTCCATGCAATAGATGCCCTCAGTACCCACCACCAGGCTCTCCCATGCCCCACCCCCTTCCCTCTAAGACCCTCAGTTTGTTTCTGAGTTCAAAGTCTCTCATGTTTCGTTTCTCTCCCCGAATTACCCTACTTCCCATTTCCCTTCTCCTACTGTCCTCTATATTACCCCTTATGCACCGCAAGTAAGTGAG
>PITA01013973.1:38141-55504 GCA_004023965.1 Spilogale gracilis
GGCTTATTTCACTCAGCATAATCTCTTCCAATCCAGTCCATGTTGCTACAAAAGTTGGATATTCATCCTTTCTGATGGAGGCATAGTATTCCATTGTATATATGTACCACATCTTCTTTATCCATTCATCTGTTGATGGGCACCTTGGCTCTTTCCACAGTTTGGCGATTGTGGCCATTGCTGCGATGAACATTGGGGTCCATATGACCCGTCTTTTCACTACATCTGTATCTTTGGGGTAAATACCCAGTAGTGCAATTGCAGGGTCATAAGGTAGCTCTATCTTTAATTTTTAAGGCAGGCAAGGCAGGTAAGGCCATGCAAAGTTCGGGACACAGCAGGGCTTCTTTAACAGAATGTGGAGGATTCAAAGAACCTTGGAGCCCCGCACTTAGTACACTAAGTAACTTAGTTATACTAAGTATGGGGCTCCTGCACTTTCTCTGCAGATGAGGCAGTTGGGGAGCTGAGGGTGCTCTTAGCCCCTTGTGAGCTCCTAGGTAGAGGTGGGCAGGTGGTATGAAGAGAACTCACAGGAGGGACCATGGAACGAACATGCTCTCATGCACTGTGCCGTCAGTATTAGAACCGGCTTGCCCGCTCATTCTTTGCTCCTGGCTTCTACTTTCCTTCTCCTAATTTGAGTGCTGTCACGGGAACACATGACTACAATGTTTTCTCTCCCAAATTCTAATAGTAAGATTTTTATTAGAATTTTATCTTAATCACTAAAATAAAGCTATCTATTATTGAGCCCTACTTTGTGTCTAGTGCTTTGCTTAGCACCAGATAGAAATATAGGTGATAGATAGAGAGATAGTAGACGAATGACACATTATCTATCACCTTCAATAAGGATAGATAAAGATAATATTTTGAGATGGAAGAGAGGAAGACTGAGGGAGTTAATGCCTATCTACAACCTTGTTTTTCTTTTTTTTTGATGTGGCAGAAAAAAAAAAAAAAAAGAAAAGAGGGAAGGGGACCAAGGGCAAAGTAGCCTGGAGGAAAGCAGGTTTTGAAACAGCTGCCACACAGAATGGAAAGGAAAACAAAAGTGAGTTCAAAACCCAAACAGATCAGTAAATCCTATGAACCCTGGAGGAAAGTGTTATCTCATTTTCCCCCCTAAGATTTACTTATGTATTTGAGAGAGCACGCATGCATGAGTCGGGGGAGGGTTAGAGGGAGAGGACCTCCAGCGGACTCCCCACTGAGCTCAGAGCCCAACATGAGGTGAGGCTCCATCTCACGACCCTGAGATCATGACCTGAGCTGTAAACCAAGGGCTGGATGCTCAGCCGACTGAGCCACCCAGGCGCCCCATGGGCTATCTCATCATCCCGGTCACCATCATCAACATCATTATCATTGTTATCTTCTGCAGAACAAATTATCGTTTTTTAAAAGATTTTATTTATTTGACAGAAACACAGCCAGAGAGGGAACACAAGCAGGGGGAGTGAGAGAGGGAGAAGCAGCCTTCCTGCTGAGCAGGGAGCCCAATGTGGGGCTCCATCCCGGGTCTCTGGGATCATGATCTGAGCAGAAGGCAGTCACTTCACCAACTGAGCCACCCAGGCGCCCCAGAACAAATTATTTTTGAACCACATTAACATAGTTGAGATCACGATTCCTTTGAAAAGCCAATTATTTCTGCTAGCTTCCTGCTTAGTGCAGGGGACGCATATTGAGGAATACTCATTCCAAGGAATATCTATCTTTCATCCCCACATGCCTATTTCCTGCTTAGTGCAGGGATGCAGTTTGATTGACGGCATCCTCTCTCCCTTTGTTCAGGTGGAGCCGCTGATACAGGGAGGCCATGAGAGCCTGGTCCACCACATCCTGCTCTATCAGTGCAGCAGCAGCTTTAATGACAGCGTCCTGGACTACGGCCACGAGTGCTACCATCCTAACATGCCCGATGCCTTCCTCACCTGCGAGACCGTGATTTTTGCCTGGGCCATTGGTGGAGAGGTGGGACCAATGATTACTGACATGTGACACTCTTCGTGGATCATGTTCCCCCCCCCCCGTTCTAATTTCATAAGTAAAGCTCTATACATTATTTCTGAGAGGAGGGTGGCTTGTTTTTCTTCCCATGGGAGGTGATTCTCTCCTGAAGCTATTTTGTTATATCCACTCTAGATCATGAAGTTTTAGAGTGTTGAAATGCCTTTGAGAATGGTTCATTTTTGAGTAGAATAGAACATTTAGAGACTTTCATAGGGCACGTCTTATGGAATTTTCCTTGTTTAGGGTTTTACCTATCCACCTCATGTTGGATTATCCCTTGGCACTCCGTTAGACCCTCGTTATGTGCTCCTGGAAGTTCATTATGACAATCCAACTTATAAGGAGGGTGAGTTAATTCTTCATATATTTTACCTATGATTTTTATTTTTATTTTATTATTTTTTTAATATTTTATTTATTTGACAGAGAGAAACATAGCCAGAGAGGGAACACAAGCAGGGGGAGTGAGAGAGGGAGAAGCAGGCTTCCCGCCGAGCAGAGAGCCCGATGTGGGGCTCCATCCCGGGTCTCTGGGATCACGACCTGAGCCTCAGTCACTTAACCAACTGAGCCACCCAGGCACCCCTACCTATGATTTTTAAAAGTTTTATAACTCCTATCTTAACAGGGTTGAAATATTCCACCACCCAATATTAGAAGGAATTGACCTATATGTTTATCATGCAAATTAGGATACTTTTTAGAGCAAAAGAGGATACTATTAAAAATTACACTGGGACAACAGTGATCAACCAGCACTGAACCAGGCAAAATGGACACATGTGTTCACCGATCTTAAAAAGAAAACAGTGCATCCTACTTTCCAAGAAGTAGGATAATGGAAATCTTTCTCTTTGTGATATAAATTAGTTCTCAAAACATGGTGCCTATGAAACATTTTCCAATTGCACATATGAAAAGCTCCCATTCATCACATGAGAAAATATTAATATTTTATTATGTGGTAGGAAAACCATAAATATGCTCAAAAATATGCAGTTACACTGTAATATGATATCGAAATGAAGAGGGCTTCTACTTATATTTGTTTTCTGAATCTTGTTTTCTAAACCTATTTATGTAATATTCCAAAACCAAAAAGTTGCAAGATTCAGTATGAGGTTCTCAACAGAAGTAACTCGAAGTTACTGTTTTTCACTGATTTGTGCAATTATCCAGTAAATACTGAGCACCAACTATGTCTCTAGTCTGTGCTTAAAGATAAAGCATGAGTGAAAAACACACCAAACCAGGTAGAAATTACAGGATAGTGAGAACGAGAAACAATAAAATAATCACATCAGTTAGTATAAAATTATGTATATGCCAATGGTTCCAAAGTGTCATTTTGGTAATCACAGGTAGGTAAGTCATCCCTGCAGAAAGGACTCAATTAGTTTTCAAAGTCAGTAGAAAAATTTATGATGTGCTTGGGATTCATTCTCTCCCTCTTTACAATAACTGTCTCAGCAACAAATATTGAGGAATACTCATTCCAAGGAATGTTCATCTTTCATCCCCACATGTTTATTGTCATGTTTCTAATTCACATAATAGAGTCTTAATATTTTTTGTTGATTGAATGACTGTTCATTGAGTGATTAAAAGGATGGTGGCACACTATAAAGGAAATTAATCATCAGTAGTTTATCCTGTCAGCAGATGGTTTCTACCAAAGGGCTTCTACTTCTATGGAAATATTACTGAGCTTTATGTGAAAAAAATATAAAACAAAGTTTTGTTGAGTTAGTCTATATTCTAATGAATGACTTTAGAATTTTCCTTCTGTCTTCTGTTAGATCTTTGTGGAATATTATCAGCTAGACAACACAAACATTTCACCCGTGGTATACTGTGTAAGTCAGAAATCGTTGCTGACAATACGGCGACTTATGTTTTAGATGATTTTTTTTTTTAAGATTTTATTTATTTGACAGAAAGAGAGAGAGAGAGCACAAACAGACAGAGCAGTAGGCAGAGGGAGAAGTAGGGTCCATGCTGAGCTGAGAGCCCAATGTGGGCCTCGATCCCGGGACCTTGGGATCATGACCTGAGCAGAAGGCAGACTCTTAACTGTCTGAGCCACCCAGGTTCCACCCCTTTTTAATAATAAATACATTTTTAAAAATGATTTTATTTGTTTATTTGACAGAGCAAGAGAGATAATGAGAGAGGGAACACAAGCAGAGGGAGTGAGAGGGGGGAAACAGGTTTCCCACCAAGCATGGAACCAGATGTGGGCTCCATCCCAGGACCCTGGGATCATGACCTGAGCTGAAGGCAGACACTTAATGACTGAGCTATCCAGGCAACCCTTACTGGCTGTTTGTGAAACTGAATGTTGCCGTCCATTAATCTTTACTTATAATTCCCTCCCTTGTGAGGTTTTAAAGAAAATTTATTTCAACTGAATGTGTAGAACATTTTTTTTTTTAAGAACTCAAACTGACTTTGAATTATATGCTCTTATTCCAGGCTTAATCGATAATTCTGGACTGAGGCTATTTCATACAGCAGCTATAAGGGAGTACGATGCTGGAGTGATTGAGGCTGGCCTCTGGGTGAGCCTCTTCCACACCATCCCTCCAGGGATGCCTGAATTCCGGTCCGAGGGTCACTGCACTCTGGAATGCCTAGAAGAGGTATCAGAGCACCGAGTCTGTGAGCTGCTATTCATAGATTCACAAATGTTCTCAGAAAACTATATTTGGAAAATCCCACGCTTGTTATTATTAATTTTTTTTTGTTGTCTTGCTATAAAGCCATTATTTATTACTGTGGTAAGACCTTTGATTGCTTTTTTAAATCTTAAAGTCTGTAGGAGTAGGATTCTGGACAAGAATACCTTCCAGGATGTTTTCCTTCCTGACCTACCTCCTTTGGGTTTTTTTTTTTTTTTCATATTTGACACTTTATTTTATCTTTTACAATTTCTACCTTGGTTTGTGTGGTCTCTTTTTCATTTCTCAACTTTACCTTTTATCCAGATTTGTTTTTTTCCATTATTCATTTTCAATTTTTTTTCTCTTTGCTTTATAATTTCCTTAAAGCAAAGAACAAGAGTACCTAATATAAAAGTGCATATTGAGTCAGGAAAACCATGTAAAAGATTTAATAATGGCTGCTTCCATTTATAGTTCTTTTTTCCTTAAATATACATTTTTAACATGGTTCATATTCATTACAAATTATAAGCTATTGTATTGTAGACAGATGGCAGACTGAAGAAATGAAAAGATGCCCTTTGAGTTATTTAGACCACGACTCAAGCTGTGAGACCAAGAGCAATTCATGTAATTTCACTCGTCCACCTGGTTTTCTTATCTCAGAAAGGGAGAATCATTTCTCCTTTTAAGAGTTTCTATCCACAGGTTACTAACATGTTGGAATCTTTTTGCCAAGAGCTTTGATTGACTCTTTACCTCCTAAAAGAAGGAAAAAGAAAGATAACATTTAGGAGTGGTCTGGTAGGTCCTCAGTAAGCATTAGTTCTCTTTCCCTTTTGCCTGCAAATGTTACTTCACAAAGATAACACTGCTGGAAATTAAGTTATGAAAAATCCAAATTCAAAATGTTTGGCTGCCCAAGCATTCACTTAAATTGCTTTAGATTTTCTTCTCAGTTGTCCCTCCAAGTGTCTTTTATGGTGAACTGTCTGAACATGTCCCTGTTCGGGCTAATTGTGTTTTCCTCTGTGTAGGCTCTGGAAGCTGAAAAGCCAAGTGGAATCCATGTGTTTGCTGTTCTTCTCCATGCGCACCTGGCTGGCAGGGGCATCAGGCTGCGTCATTTTCGCAAAGGGGAGGAGATGAGACTACTGGCTTATGATGATGATTTTGACTTCAATTTCCAGGAGTTTCAGTATCTAAGGGAAGAACAAACAATCTTACCAGTATGAATGTTTTGTTCTTTTTCACTGTATCTTAGAAGAGTCAAGGCATCTATGTATTGCAATTTTAGCAAGGTTTCTACTAGTAAAGTGAATTGCTCATCGTATTCACATTCTGGAAGCCACCCACTGTGGATGTTGCACAACCCAGATGGAATGTGTTTGATCTGATTTCCAAAATCAAAACTCACTTTTCTTACCATTCCCAGGGGCAACTCAAGTTGTTGATTTAAAAAGAAAATAAAAACTTGGGTTCTGAGTACCAAACAGTAGTCTTTTCATACTTGACTTTTCAGTAAACCTTTGGGTTACAATTCTGGTAATGCAAAAATAAGGGGGCTTTTTTGGTTTGTTTTTTTAATATTGTAAGAAAGTTTTGGGAAGTTTGATTTTGGTAAAAATAAAGATAAGGACAATTCTTTTGACAAAGGTTTCAGACAGAGCTAATTATCCAGCTTACAACAACATTTGGGGTTATGGAAAGACAGTGTGGAAGGACAGTGTGTTGAGATACTGATCCATGGGCCTTTGGGTAGTGGGCCAGTGAGATCAAATCTAGGGACCAGCACCCAGCACAAGCTTCCTCTGGTCCGTGAATAGTCGATCCATTAACCTGAGTGAAAACGTGACAAAACAAAATGATTTTTTGTGTACACAGAATTTTTCAAAAGGTTAGAAAACATTGGAACAGTAACTATTACTTTGCTTCACAATTCTGTTGTGAGGAAATAAAGATGTGACTAAAGACCTCTAGAGAAAAGAATGTAAATGAAGAGGGAATCCCAGTAACTCGTATCTATGGCTAACATTTATGAAGTGTTTAATTTACACTAAGAACTAAATGCATGTTATGTCATTTAATCTTCACAGCTGTGCAAAATAACAGCTATTTTATATAATTATTTTTAAAATAAATAAATTGTGCCCAGATAATTCTTTTCCTTATGTAAGGGTCATGCAGCTAGATCATGGTGGAGTCTGGCCTGAGAGAACCTTATTTGTTTCTTTGCTTTTTTATTATACTAGCAGTCTTAGAATTAAATAGATCAAGGTACCCCTAGATCAAATTTCTTAATGAATCTGCTTGCTTAGCAAACAAAACTTTTGACCTACAAATGTGTTAGATAAATAAAATAGCCTAAAACACTAATCTGAAAGCTTTTATTTTTATGTTTTAGGGAGATAATCTGATTACTGAGTGCCGTTACAACACAAAAGACAGAGCCCGGATGACTTGGGTAAGAAAATTTTTATTGTTATTAAAATTCATTTATGGAGAAAGAGGAATAAACTTTGATTTTAGAGGAGAAAAAGCAAAAACCATTCCCATTTGGAAGCAAAACTCCTGAATATATTGAGCATGAAACATTATAAAAATGAAATCAGAGTTATTTTGGCATTTTATCAGATTAACTAATGATTCTACAGCAATATTTGCTCCCTTGTTTATTGACCCTTTCATAAAAGGCTATCCTAGTCTTTTAGTTTTTCCTCACCAAATTGTATTAAAGACCTGTGGTCACAAATGACCATCTGCTTGAGTCCTGAGTTAGATGAATCAAGACTTTAAAAGGAAGAATGAATTGTATGACCTTAGGGCCTTGACCCACAAAGAAATTTGTTTCCAACAGATTTACTGAGGAGCCCTGACAAACACTCAAGCAATAGACTATTCATGCCTTACACAGTCTCTCCCAGGGAATACTTCCCGTCAACTCATTTGATGAAGTTAGCATAATCTTAATATTAAAACTTGATAAGGACAATGCTAAAGAGGTCAAAAACACACACCTGATGGAAATATCTTTGAGAGAGTATTGGCCAACCAAATTCTGCATTATATAAAAATGTAATATTAGGGCCAATTTGGGCTTAGCTAAGGAATGTAAATTGGTTTAAAATAGAAAATATATTAATACCATTCTACATTAAGAGATTGAAGGAAAAAGACTTGTGCTCATGTCAGTGAGGGTAGAAGGAAGCCTTAATAAGAATTAAGTCAGTCATTAAAAAAAGAACATTTTATAAACCAGGAATAGGACAGGATTCCCTTAACCAGATAAAGCTTAGCTATGAAAAATCTGTAGCAAATATCAAACTACTTGGATATTAGAAGTATTGGCTTTAATATCCGGAGGAAGACAAAGATATTTATTATCATCATTTCCATTCAACACTGTACTGAGAAAGAAAAAAAAGTGAGACGTATAGAATAGAAAGGAAGAAGCAAAGAAGCAAAACACATTATTCACATAATTTTCTACATCAAACCCCCCTCAAATTGATATACAAAACTATTTTAGTGTATAAGAAACTATTACAAGAAAATACATTTTAAAACTCTAAGTTCTATAGAAATAAATTCTAACATTAGATGTGTTTATCTCCATGGGAAAAAAATTATTAATTTTTATTTATAAAACTTTGCAGTATACCTAAAGAAATGAAGAGATACTGTGGGAATGGATAGAAAGGCTCCATTAGATAAAGATAACCCTTCTATTCAAATTGGCCTATAAACTTGATATAATTTCAGAAAAAAAAATTCAGAGAGATTTTGTGATTTGAGATTCTGGTATCCTAATAAGAAATCTTTGCCTAGCTGTGACTGTTTTCTCTTTTTTTTTCATATTTTTATAAATTTTCCAGTTTTAGCTTTTATATGGAGCAAGTAGATTTTGAAATCTACATAGAAGAGCAAAAGTTTAATAACAGGCAAGACACTATTAAAAAGTAGAAGATGGAGATAAGCTACTGGATATGAAGGCTTACTTTAAAGCTTTGGTGATTGATAGTGTATTTGGGTCCAGAGTCAGAGTTGTGGTACATAATAGGAATCCTGGAGACTGACCTACAAACCCTCTATATGGAAACTTGGTTTAGAATAGACATAGTATCCATTTAAGTGGGACAGAATGAACTTTACATTAAAGAACAGGAGCACAACTGGGTATACAATACACAAACAAGTCAGTTCTGGGTATTTATATGAATATATTTTTATGATGTTGGGGTAGGTAAGAACTTACAAATTAAAAGCACAAACAATAAAAGATTGATGAATTTGACTACTTGAAATCTTTTGGTTACCAAAAAGCACTATTAAGTAAGTGAAAAGATAAATTTTAAACTGAAAAAAATACAATATATAGGTTAATAAAACATTAGTATCCAGCATATAAAGAAAGTTTCATGAATAATTTATGTAAGACAAATAGACCATAGAAAAGAACAACAGACACAAACTGTTTCACAGAAATAAAAGCCCAAATAGATAATAAACACAGAAAAGGATGCTCAATCTCATTTGAAATCAAGATCATACACATAGAAACCAAAATGAGATATTTTATACCCATCAGTTTGGCAATATTTAAAATTGCAATTCCAATGTTCTAAAACTGGAGTCCTCGCACACAGATAAATGTAAATTTATAAAACGACTTTAGGGAAAAACATGACATCATCTGGTAAAGCTGGAGATTCAAAGATGCTCTACCCGGTTTCATTCCTGTGTGGATCTCACCTTAAGATTCCTTTTGCAGGAAGTGTTCTGGGAGAGAAATATGTAAAATATTCGTAGTAGCATGTGACAATATAGGAACACAAAGCTGGAAACAGCTCAACTGTTTATCAAAAACAAAACAAATAAATACAATATAATATGTCCATAGAATATATTTACACTATATATTAGTGAAAATCAATAATTGAAAGCCACTCGTGTTAACATGAATGTATCAGGAGAACAAAAAGGGCAAGTTAGCAGACCATGGGGAGTATCTAAAGTTGTAGAACATAGAGTATGAAAATGGGTGTAGGGATGCCTACCTACACCAATAAATGGAATGTAAAGGGTTTGAAAGGCAATAGAATGATAAATCAAATAGTGACAGAATCCTCATCTTCAGTTAGGATGGGGAAGGGAAGAATTAAAAATGAGCTCAGCGGTGCGGTCAGCTGCAGGTGTTGGCTTTATTTGTCTTGTGCTTTATATGTGATTTTGTTTGCATGAAAGATTTTACTACAGACATCAAACATTATTATTTTAGTGGATATTTTGGTGGTCTGCATGGGTACTGTCCCTCTTCAGGGCCAGCACAGAGAAATGCCAGCCACTGAAAGTATCAAATGGTAACTCACAACCGTATCATTCACTGGGCATTGCCTTTAGTGTCAGGGAATGTTTTACCTGAAGTTACGCTCCCCACAGCAGGGGCAGCCAGCAGAAGTGACTGGTTCATGGGTGGATACAAATGCCTGGCTGCCTTCCTACAATCTAGTAGCACTCCACTTAGCCATCCCAGCTGAAGGATAAATTAAATATGATTTTTACTGAAGCATCACTTGTAACCTCATTTGTAGAGCAGCTTCTCCCTTTGCCCAATCCTGCAAAACACATTGTGTTTTTAATTTGTAAAATCATTGCATTTTAGCCACTACTTTAATTTAGAAATATGAAAAATTTTGTCAAATTTTCCACCTTCATTTTTTGAAGAGCAGATGACTTGCAGGGTACTGAATTCCTGGTTAATTTACTTTTCCTGGCAGCTCATGACTATGTAATCCCAATATCTTTTTATTACTTCCATCATTTATGATGAAAGGTTGGATGTCATTCCTATCATCCGTCTGCTACATGTGATGTGTCATTTATCTTTCATATTTGTTGAGCTTCTTAGGTCTGTAAATGTTTTTCACTAAATTTGGGAAGATTTCAGCCATTTTTTTCAAAATTTTATCTACCCTTTTCTCTCATCCTTCACTCTGGGACTCTAATTGCATATCTTTTGGAACATTTAGTATTGTATTTTGAAGTATTTTCTGGAATATTTTCACTTTCTTTAGTTTTGGGGTTTTGTTTTGTTTTGTTTTTCTTTTCTTTCTCTGTTCTTCAGATTGGAAATTTTCTATTGTTCTATCTTCAAGGTCACTGATTCTTTTGCCATCTCAAATCTGTTGTTAAACTCATCTTGATAATTTTTTATTTAATGATGGTAATGTTTCACCCTAAATTTTCTGTTTTCTTCTTTTTTATGTTTCCCTTTCTTTGGTGTCATTCTCTATTTGTTTACTCATTTTTGACATATTTGCCTTTAATCACTTGAGCATCTTTCTTTAACTTTTTAAACATTTTTATCTGTTTTTAAGTTTTTGCTAAATGTAGCATCTATAGCTTCTCATAATCAGTTTCTGCTGCTAACTTTATCATTTTCAGAGTACAGATCATAGTTTCCTATTTCTTTTTATGCTTAATAACGCTTGGTTGAAAATATAACACTATAGATAACATGTAGCAGTTCTAGATTCTGTTCTCCTGGGGAGTTTTAATCTTTTTACTTTCAGTAGTTAATTTACTACCTTGATTTGAAATGTGAAATCCCTCTTCTCTGTGGTATGTGTCTTCTGATGTTTATACATGACAACAAGATTATAGAAAATGCAGTGCAGTCAGGCAAAGGTTCCATCAACCTGACTGATTGGTATCAGGGTTACCAAACATCCCCATATTCCTCTCAAATGTTCACTGTTGTGAGTAGTTCACATCATATGAACAGAATTTGAAAGAGATTATTAGGTTGTTTAAGAAAGGCAAATTTTAAAGAGATGGGCATTATTCTTTAATTTTCCAATGTGTCACTACTTCTTTAAAAACCAAATTGCCACTCAGATTATTATTGCTCAGCTTTCAGATTTATTACATTTCGATATTGGATGGAATTGTATGACTTTGGTGGCTTGTGTGCTCTACGTGTCAGAGTTGGTGGAGCATATACTTTTCTAAATAAAATATCTCCATTTTCAGGGAGGATTAAGCACCAGGAATGAAATGTGTCTCTCATACCTTCTTTATTACCCAAGAATTAATCTTACCCGGTGTGCAAGTATTCCAGATATCATGGAACAGCTTCAGTTCATTGGTGTAAAGGAGATCTATAGGCCTGTCACGTAAGTAGTAAATGGATTTCCTAGTGGGGTAGTATACTTCAGAGAAGGATGGGATTCATTTTCATATTGAGTTTATCACCATGTTATGGAATTCTTTTAAGTCTTGTTCTGTTTACTTAGTTTTAGCTGAGGTGACAAGGTGAGCTTCTTGGTTGGTATGTCCAGGGTCCCCAAGACTCCTTACCAGGTTCAGTGATTTTTCCAAGAGGACCTAAAGGATTCAGCCTGTTATTGAATTCATGGCTAATATTTATTACAGAGAAAGAATACAAAAGAAAATTAACCAAAGGAAAAGGCACATGGGCCAAGTCTAGTGAAAACCCAAGGCAAATATCTAAGAGGTCTTTTCTGTGGAATCACAAGGAATGTACTTAATGTTACTGGCATCAAAGTATGACAACATACATGGAGTGTTATCAATGAGAGATACTCATTAGAGACTCAGCTCCCAGAGTTTTTATTGAGGACTGGTTACGTAGCTGACCTCTGTCTAGTACATACTAAAACCTAGACTTCTAGAAAGAAAGCAGATGGTCAACATAAATTGCATTGTTTGTACAAATAGTTGAGGCACAATGATTCACTATTCATTTATTTTTTTATTTTTATTTTTTAAAGATTTATTTTATTTATTTATTTGACACACAGAGAGATCACAAGTAGGTAGAGAGTCAGGCAGAGAGAGAGGTGGAAGCAGGCTCCCTGCTGAGCAGAGAGCCTGACATGGGCCTCGATCCCAGGACCCTGAGATCATGACCTGAGCCAAAAGCAGAGGCTTTAACCCACTGAGCCACCCAGGCACCTGAGTCACTCTTCATTTAGAGAAAGTTTTCTATCTGTATAGGAAATTGTTTACTACTTAGGTTTGCTGATGCCAACCAAAGGTCAGCCTTCCAAACAGGCATTCCTAAGGATGGAATTCTTGGACCTGCTATGTTCACTCACTCTGCACAATTGCATATGATAGAAACTACTTAAGATAAAATAATAAACAAGATCTATATTATTTCTGCCCTCTTGGGATTATATTCTAGAATGGGAGAGGGCTAATAAGCAACATAAAGATAAAGCTTCATATATTAGTAAATGTTATGAAAATAATTGTGACTATGAAGACAGTGTGTAGCTGTTGTTGGTTGGGTGGTAAAATGCCTCTCTGGGAAGGTGTCTTGGTCTGTCCAGGCTGCTGTAACATAGTACCACAGGCAGAATAGTTGATAAACAACAGAAATTTATTGCTCACAGTTCTGGAGGCTGGAAAGTCCAAGATCAAGGCGCCAGCAGATTCCGTGTCTGGTGAGGACTGTCTTCTAACTGTAACCCCACGCGGTAGAATGGGGGGGGTTCTTCTCAAGCTGCTTTTGGAGGGCACTGATCTCACAAGGGGATAAGACCCCAGCTCCTAATTCCATCACCTGAGTATTAAGATTTCAACCTAAGAATTCGGTGGGGCACAGACATTTAATCCATGGCAGAAGGTGATGTTTGAGCAGAGACCTAAGTGATGAGGAGCCAGCCATGATAAGATAAAGGTATACCTTTGCAAAGAGAAGAGCCAATGGGTATGAAAGTAGCATGTTCAAAGGACAGTAAGAAGGTGAGTATGGCTGGAACAGAGTGAAATATGGTAGAGAGTAAGTGAAGAGGCCTGACAGCAGGAGGGATGTTATAGGTGACATAAAGATCACATAGACTTTATAGGCAACATAAAGACTTTGTGTCTTAAGTGCAAAGAAGCCATTGTACGACAGAAACAAAGTTGATTTGGCTGTTGAATTGAAAAAGGATTCTAGGAGGACCAGATTGGGAACAAAGTGCCAGGAGACTATTGTGATAGCGAAGTTGAGTTGTATTGAGTTGCAAGGCCAGTGCATCTGGAACCAAGGGGTAGCAGTCGAGCTGATGAGAAATAGTTACAAGAACATTATCTTCTCATGGTGGCACGTGCTGAACCCGTTGGTTGATGCCATCTCAGAGAGGTGTCTTGGTCTGGGAAGGTATCTGAGGGAAAAAGGGGAAAAGAAGAGGAAAGAGAAAACGGTGAGTATGAGTGCTGTAGGGAAAAATATTTGAAGCAGAAATGGAAAGTTCTGCTTTGGATCTATTAAGGTCAATGTAGAAAAAAAGGATTTTATTCATTCTTACAATACCATGAAAAAGAATTAGGGTGGCTGGTGGAAATTTTGGAGCATAGATTTTATTTTAATATAAGGAATAATTTTCTAATGAAAGAGACTGATATAATTAGGTGAAAGGTGCACATAGATTTTTGAGGGGTTATGTTTACAGAGAGGATTAAAAAACACATCATGAGAATGTGGTCAAATGCATTCACTGACATAGCATGTAATTATGATTTCCTTTTTATTCTGAAATATTATAGAGATTGTAAATGATGAACTAAGAACAGTCTTCTTTTTAAATTATACTGTCTGTAAATATGTTCTAGTGAGTTCCTGTCCAGACAACCCAATGACCACCAGGAGTTTGTATCTACTAAAATTCAAACAGCAAAGCACTTATGTAAACTCATTTATAGTTTCTAAATTATTTCCATATGTATAATTTTAATTAATTTGTTTTCACACAATTCCAATTGGTAGAGTAAGACTTGCAATCCCAATTTTGTAGAAGAGGAAATGGAAACTGAGGTATCCAGAGACGATGCCACATCAGATGGGGCATAATCCATGGAGGAGCTAGTGTTTGTTGTGTCTCTGATATAAAGGGAGATAGATGCCTTTTTATTCAAAATAAATAATTACATATGCAAAAAATAAAATGGTAATGAATATCAAAGCAGTATATAAAATGTCATTCTAAAAACACTAGGATCTAGTCTTGTTTGTATTATTATTTTTTCTCAAAGATTTTGTTTATTTATTTGAGAGAAAGAGAGCACAAGCAGGGGGCAGGGGCACAGGAAGGGAGAATCAGACTCCCCACTAAGCAGGAACCCTCCCCAACACGGGACTCAATCCCAGGACCGCAGGATCACGACTAAGCCAAAGGCAGATGCTAAACCCACTGAGCCACCCAGGTGCCCATATAGTCTTTTTTTTAAAATATCAATATTGTTCCTAATAAGACTTCATAGCTTTTTTTTCCCTTTAGAATATTTTTTTATGTATTGACTAGAAACTTTTCCCATTCAAGAGTTAATCTGAGAGCATTTTGAAAACAAATGGACATTCGAAGCTGTTTGTTTTATAAGGTGATGATTCAAATGAATTCTACAGCCTAATTATTTTCTTTTGTGTTCAACCTGTGTAAACACTCTGAAAATGCTCCACTCCTAAGTTCTAAGGAGCTCTGTTAAGGTCCACACCTTTGGTCTCTCCCAGGAAATATTAGAGTTAGGTTTTAAGAATTGCTTCCCAGAACCAGGCCAGTTTTGAGACATCATTGCTCACATAAAACCACTGAACTACATGGTTTAAATTTATTTATTCTTCAAAAATACAAGCGAAAAGGAATCTCTGTTGTAAAGATCATATTTAGGCTTTAAATCAGACTTTCAAGTGAGTTCATTGCACTGATATTGATGTTATTGAAAGCCAGATCAACAAGGTACTGGATAAAAAACCAGAAAGAGAAATGGCTTGGGTGATTTTTTTTTTTCTTTTTCTGTTTTACTGAAGAGAATATTGTGAATTTGGTTTCAGGAGACCATATTCAAGAGGAATATCCTATAACATATAACCACTACTGTCCTACTCCAGGCCGTTCATGTAATGATTAGTTAGTTGCACTGTCCTATTTTAAACATTCTGCAACAATCCTAGGATTAGAGGAAGAGCTGGTCGAAGAGTAGAGATGACATCCCGTCTCAGATCTGTCTGTTGTGATTTGTGATTTCCCTCTGCCTCCTACAGATCTGGCAGGGCTTAAGGAAAGCAAAAAGACTCATAAGGATCAGATAACAGACTAGACCACTTGTTTAGATCAATTCTGTATTCTTTCCTGTACCACCCATTGACCCTTTCTATGTAACTCCAATGAGGCTTATGTGATGGAAAGTCTGATGTGATTTGTTCGATTTCTAAAAAACAATCAAGGGACCTGTGTATAATTTTTCTTTGTACGAAAAACTGCTTCATGTTTTTAATGTGTAAAAATCCTCCATGCTTTTATAAGGGCTTTAAGGAATGCAGAAAGAAAGCACAAGCAATCACCTCCAATTCTGTTAGAAATAAACAATTGCTAACATTAACTGAATGTTATTACAAAGGTCTTTCTGTGGAGGTATTGCTATAAAGATGAATAGGTTGCTGTTATAAAGATTATAATTGTACTGTTTCAAATGACACATTAAATCTTAATTTTGTTTAGTTTATATAAAAGCATATATAAAAGCATGGTCTCCTGGGTGGCTCAGTTAGTTAAGCATCTGCCTTCAGCTCAGTTCATGATCCCAGGGTCCTGGGATGAAGTCCTGCATCGGGCTCTGGTTGGGTGGGGAGTCTGCTTCTCCCTCTGCCTGCCGCTCCCCCTGCTTCTGCTCTCTCTCTTTTTCTCTGTCAAATAAACAAATAGATAAATCTTTAAAACATTTGTATAAATACATGAAGCTAAAACTGAACAGTTGTTGAACTTCAGATAAATGTAGTTGCTGCTATTCTTTTTAACCACAAGAGGTTGCATTTTATGAGTCTCAAATGTTGAGAATACAGATTGTAGAAGACATTAAAATAAGTGGCACACACTTGTTTCACTACATGTTTCTCTTCAGATCATAAAAGATGAGGACATTCATGCTTTCACCTTTCCCTCCATGTCCCATTTCCATACCTCCAAATATTTATCACTTAGATTATAATTTTTGTATTTTCAGTATTTTAAATTTTTCCATTTATCTCTCAAACCAAATTCCCACAATATTTAATGCAACTTTTAGACTTGAGTAGATTCAGTGGTAACCCTTAATCTTATAGGATTTCTACATTTCTGAGCACTTTCATTTGATTCATCAGAATGTTATTTCCAAGTTGGTTCATCAAGAACTGTTTCTGAGTGCTTTATGCGCTGTTTTGTGCAGTGTTTTTTGTTATTGTTGTTGTTGTAGTTGTTTGTGAATTTCTGCTTTTGTATCTGAACCCTGCAGTTAGCTGGATATAACATTTTGGGGCCATACCATTTTTTCCCCCTTGGGAGCTCTCTTTTGATGAATGGAAATATTCTTCATCTATATATAGAATTCATCAGTTAAACTGAACATATTTTAGTGTTGAACATCTGCATTAAATTTTCCTGAAATACGTGTTCTTTCATTACATATATTCACTTTTTTTTTCATTTCAGGGAAAAAATTTTCTGATCTATTTGGAATTTTTCACAAGTGCTTTCTTTTACATTTTTTTGGAAGGGTTCTTCTGCTTCTTGCTTTTTTTCTAATTTATTTGTTGCTAGATTTGTTTTATCCTAAATTTATTTTCTACAAAGAATTCTACAAAGAATTTTCTGATCTATTTGGAATTTTTCACAAGTGCTTTCTTTTACATTTTTT